>JARUHE010105806.1:0-14862 GCA_031471125.1 Archaeomysis grebnitzkii
AGTATCGTCAACTGTAATCAAGTATCGTCAAGTGTAATAAAGTATAATCAAGTATCGTCAACTGTAATCAAGTATCGTCAAGTGTAATAAAGTATAATCAAGTATCGTCAACTGTAATCAAGTATCGAAAAGTGTAATAAAGTATAATCAAGTATCGTCAACTGTAATCAAGTATCGTCATGTGTAATAAATTATTTCATGTATCGTCAACTGTAATCAAATATCGTCAAGTGTAATAAAGTATGATCAAGTATCGTCAACTGTAATCAAGTATCGACAAGTGTAATACAGTATAATCAAGTATCGTCAAGTATAATCAGGTATCGTCAAGTGTAATCAGGTATCGTCAACTTTAATCAAGTGTCGTCAAGTTTAATCAAGTATCGTAAATTGTAATCAAGTATCGTCAAGTGTAATCAAATATTTTCAAGTGTAATCAAGTATCGTGAACTGTAATCAAGTATCATCAGGTATAATCAAGTATCGTCAAGTGTAATCAATTATCGTCAAGTACAACCAAATATTGTCAAGAGTAATCAATTATGGTCAACTGTAATCAAGTATCGTCAAGTATAATCAGGTATCGTCAATTGTAATCAAGTATAGTCAACTTTAATCAAGTATCGTCAAGTGTAATCAAGTATCGTCAAGTATAATCAAGTATCGTCAAGTGTAATCAAAAATTTTCAAGTGTAATAAAGTATTGTCCACTGTAATCAAGTATCGTCAAGTATAATCAATTATCGTCAATTGTAATCAAGTATCGTCAAGTATAATCAGGTATCGTCAAGTGTAATCAAGTATCGTCAACTTTAATCAAGTATCGTCAAGTATAATCCAGTATTGTCAATTGTAACCAAGTATCGTCAAGTGTAATCAAATATTGTCAAGAGTAATCAAGTATCGTCAACTTTAATCAAGTATCGTCAATTATAATCAAGTATCGTCAAATGTAATCAAGTAACGTCAATTGTAACCAAGTATCGTCAATTGTAATCAAGTATTGTCAAGTATAATAAAATATTATCAAGTATAATCAAGTATCGTCAACTGTAATCAAGTATCGTCAAGTGTAATCAAGTATCGTCAACTGTAATCAAGTATCGTCAAGTGTAATCAAAGTTCGTCAATTGTAATCAAGTATCGTCAAGTATAATCAAATATTGTCAAGTGTAATCAAGTATTGTCAACTGTAATCAAGTATCACCAATATAATCAAATATTGTCAAGTGTAATCAAGTATCGTCAACTGTAATCAAGTATCGTCAAGTGTAATCAAGTATTATCATGTATAATCAAATATTGTCAAGTGTAATCAAGTATTGTCAATTGTAATCAAGTATCGTCAAGTTTAATCAAGTATCGTCAATTGTAATTCAACATCGTCAAGTGTAATCAAGAATCGTCAAGTTTAATCAAGTATCATCAAGTGTAATGAAGTATCGTAAAATGTAATCAAGTATCGGCAAATGTAATGAAGTATCTTCAAGTATAATCAAGTATAGTTTAGTGTAATGAAGTGTTGTCAAGTGTAATGAAGTATCGTCAAGTATAATCAAGGATCGTAATGTGTAATAAAATATCGTCAACTGTAATCAATTATCGTCAAGCATAATAAAACAATCAAGTGTAGTCAAATACAGTCCTCAAAATATAATGAAACAAAGAAAAGAAAAAACGAAATAAACTGTAATATAACGAACTATATAACGGTGTACAACGAAATACAAAACAAAACATAACATAACGAAATAAAACAAAATATAACGAAAAGAAATGAAATTTAATAATGTATCATGGAATAAAGGAAAGTATAAAGAAATAAATGGACCTACAACAAAATATAAGGAAACAACAAAATACGTTGTAATATAACGAAATTAAACGAAAGACAATAATGCCTAACGAAATATAACGAAAAAACAGAAAATAACGAAATACAACGAATTAAAATTAAATATATTCATGTATATTTTATAACGTAATATAACAATATTAAACAAAGTTAAACAAAATATAGCAACGTATAACGCAGTATTATGAAATGCAACAATGTATAAAGAACTATAACGAATTATAACAACGTCGAACAAAACATAACGAACTAAAACTAAATGTAACGAAATAAAACAAAATATAACAAAACATCACGTAATATGACAAAGTATTACGAAATGAAATGAAATGTAACGAAATATAACAAAACATAATGAAACATGATGAAACATGACGAGACATGATAAAATATGACAACATATAACGAAATATAACTAAAGAGATATATTGAAATGAACCGAAATATAACGAAATGGAACGAAATATATTAAAATGAAACTAAATATAACGAAATGAAACGAAGTATAAAGAAATATATTAAAATGAAACTAAATATAACGAAATGGAACGAAATATAAAGAAATATATTAAAATGAAACTAAATATAACGAAATGGAAAGAAATCAAACTATAATGCAATTTAAAGTTACAACAAAACAAACCCAATTATAACGAAACATAAAATCTGATTGTCAATATCACGACAGAATTGAACAATTTATCTCCGCCAATTAATCAATGAAGAAACCAATCAATGAAACAATTCAATCAGAAAAGCGACCAAGTGAAAACTCACAAAATCCAAGACCAGAAGCAAGGGCGGGTACTCAGTCAAACAATTGCGTTTATGGTAAGAAAGTGATACTATTGATGTTCATATTATAGTAATAATAATAATATCTTTGATATTGTAACAGGGATTATAAAATGACAATAATAGAAACTTTGATGTTGTACAGGGGTTAAGGAAAAAACAATAATAATAACTTTGTTATTGTTACAGGGGTTAAGAATGACAATAAGAATAACTTTGATGTTGTTACAGGGGTTGAGAATAAAAATAATAACAACTTTGATAGTGTTACTGGGGTTAAAAATGACAATAATAATAACTTTATTATTGTTACAGGGGTTAAGAATAACAATAATAATAATTTTGATGTTGTTACAGGGGTTAAGAATAACAATAATAACAACTTTGATAGTGCTATAGAGTTTAAACAAAAATAATAATAACAACTTGGATAATTTTATAGAGTTAAAGAAAAAAAAACAATAATAATAACTTAGATATTTGTACAGGGCTTAAACAAAAAAAAAGATCTGCCCTTCGAAACAAAAACACATTAGTTCCTCCCGACCATCAGCCATTAATTAAAAGATACATTGGTGAGGAACACATAACCCCAAGTGACGAAAGGTACCCCATACCCGCCCTCTTTCACAGGCCAAAGGCCACGTGCAATGGCTTAATTGTTGGGCGTCACCAACCCATTGAAGATACGTCTGGAAAGCTTTCGCTGCCAAGGCTGTCTGAGAAGTTTGCACCAATAGACTATTCGATGGTGTGTCCCGGATTTAAAAGCTCGTGTCAAGTATAAGAGAGGCCTTTGCTGATTGAATTTCTTGCATGTTTGTGGTTTATTTAGTTTTTTGGTTGTTCAAAATTAAAGTGTTGTGGAATTTGATGACTTTAAGTTGTAAATAAAAAAAAATATTTCCATTCCGATATTCTATTTAGAGAGAAGATTAAAGAGTTTATTCAGAAGAAGAAAATTCCGCGTTAGCATTATAAATAAGTGGAGGACGTTAAAAAAATAATTCATCTCTGAGTCCTTTTGAAAGATGAATTAGTTTAAAGATGATAAGAATCTTTATATGAATAGGTTTTATGAAAATCCAGATAATGTGGTAAACCAGGTAAAAGATATAATAATCAGCTGTGTAAAAAGGCTTTCTAGCACTTAACTTTTTTAAATAACACAACTTAATGAAGTTAATACTTTTTTATTAAAATTTTTCTAAATATTCATTAGAAATTTAACAGCAAATTGCTAACCTCATTAAATTGTGTTATTTAAAAAAAAGATATAATGATCAGTTAGATATAATAATGATATTAAGACTATTACAATTGGTTGGTATATCTGTTCTTCTTATTGAAAACATTCAATAGGTCTAAAGAAGATAACTGGAAAAAACCTCATTGCAATTCAGCCATCAATTTATCTGTAAAGAAAGCAATTCAAAAAATAAACTTTGAGCCTATCAACATAGAAAGACAGTTTTAAAGTGGGTTGTTTATAACAAAAAACTTGAAATGTTTATTAAACAATTTGAATAAGTTATAAAACAAGCAAACTATTATTACACAAATTAGGAGAATTATTGAAAAGTTAAACTAATTTAAAAATAATTAAAACCAGTTTTTATAAATGTAAAATAATTATTAAAGAAAATATTTTACATCATTCACTCTTAGCAGGAAAGTTACGGACTCCATTACGAAAACTTTAGCAATGTGAATGTATTTTGATAATTCCTTAGACCTCATTGATTCAAGATTAAGTTTGTTTTCAAACTAAGTTTTCTAGATGTATGAAAGACAAGAAAATATAATTACTAATTAGAAATTAAAATGTATAAACTTGGCCATTAATATGAAAATATTTAAACTTTATAAAGTAGAATCAAAATAATTGGGTCATAAATTAGAAAACTTTATAAAAATAAATAAAGGTCAATTTAAAATTATAATTTATTTTCAAATATAACTTAAAAGGTTTATCTATTTTGGAATTGGTGATAAATATTTTTAGTTTCGCATGAATTTCTTAACAAAAGCTATGACAGATTAGTTAAATAAATATGTTAGAATCAAACGTTATTCGTAAAACTAAAGCAGACGATGACGACTACGACGACGACAGCAAAGTAGAACCTATATAGAGCTTTCACCTAAATATTGACTACACAACGAATAAATTATGAAAATTAAAATGTATTGAAAGGAATATTGAGAAGGTCAAATGACAAATAAAGAAATTATTTTATGAAATGTCATGAAAGTAAACGTGGTTAGGTTTCAATAATTTTTCCAGGTTTGAAAACATTGAATATTTTTGTTCAATAATTTTTGTTTCTTAGAAGTTCGTTTTATTGTTGTTGTCTAAAATAGGTTAACAGGATTGCCATGTTGGAAACTCCGCTTCTCGTCTGTAGCGAAGTGAATCTATATTTGTTTAGTTAGTTTTTAAAGGCAACCGCATGGTTAGTTTTTAAAGGCAACCGCATGGTTAGTTTTTAAAGGCAACCGCATGGTTAGTTTTTAAAGGCAACAGCATGGTTAGTTTTTAGAGGTAACCGCATGGTTAGTATTTAAAGGCAACCGCATGGTTAGTTTTTAATTGTAACCGCATGGTTAGTTTGTAAAGGCAACCATATGGTTAATTTTTAAATGCAACTGCATGGTTGTTGTTTGAAAGGCAACTACATAATTAGCGTTTGAAAGGCAACCACATAATTCGTGTTTGAAAGGCAGCCACATGGTTAGTGTTTGAAAGACAACCGCATGGGTAGTGTTTTAAAATATTTTTTGTTTATTTTTTTTGTTACAATAAAAATAGTTTGTTAGAAATAAAATATTTTTTTGCTACATGGAAAATATTACTTTTGTTACAAATGAAATATTTTTTCTTGTTACAAAGTCAACATTATTTTAGTTACAAAGAATTTTTTTTTGTTATAAAGAAAATATTTTCTCTTGTTACAAAGACAATATTACTTTTGTTACCAAAAAAAATATTTTTTCTTGTTACATAGAAAAAATTATTTTTGTTACAAAAAAAATATTTCTTGTTACAAAGAAAAATTATTTTTGTTACAAAGACAATATTATTTTTATTACAAAAATTATTTTTTCTTGTACAAAGAAAAAAATATTTTTGTTACAAAGAAAATATTTTTGCTTGTTACAAAGACAATATTACTTTTGTTACAAAGAAGATAATTTTTTTTATAAATTAAAATAAACTTTTCCTTCAAGTGAAATGGGGATAAAAATCATTACATCTAGAATCTGTTTTTGTTTTGTTCACTTCAGGCACCTTACGAAAATAGAACAAATGAACTATAGATTTAAAAAAAAAGATTTAAAAAAGAGATTTAAAAAAAAGATGTAAACTTTTTTCCAGCCAAAGCAGTAATATGGTGTATGTTATTATATAGTTAGACGGAGAAAAATTGTTTTAGACTATTTATTGTAAAACAATTACAATAATAGACATATTTAAAACTAGTATTTATCCCTGTTATTATAATACAAACAAAACAAACAAAATATATAAACTATAAAGAAAACGGTAAATTGAAAAATAAGTCCTAACATAAAATAACATAACCAATAAATGTAATAAAAAACGAATATGAACTATAAAACATATAAATAAAAAAAAGTATTAATCATAAAAAATGTTCATTTATTTCATATAAATCTTAGCTATTTGCACAGTATTGTAAAACCGTTATAATGGATAGACAATACCACAAGTGAGGCAACCCAAATTCAATTAACATAAAGCTTACCTCACTTGTGTGTTGTCGATCCATTTCCTGTGAACAATTACAAGTATAGACCTAGTTAAAATTAGTATTAACACTTTAAACGTTTCTTGTAACACTGATGATACAAGAAACTGTTAAAGTATTAATCAAGTCTTGTTAATAAAACACAAAAAGATTAAACCTGCAAAAATAAAAACAAAATGTTTTGCTACAAAACATATAAACTAGAAAGAAAACTGTAAATTGAAAAATAAATCCTAGCATAAAATGATATAAACAATACATTTAATAAAATACGAATATGAAACATAAGAAACATATAAATCAAATAAAATACAAATACCATAAAAATGAAAAACGTTAGTCATAAACAATGTTCATATAAATCTTAGCTATATGTCCAGTAACGTCAAACGATTTTCGTAGACGGTTATTGATTAGTAATTCTTATAGCAACGCACTTACCTAGATTTTATTTGTGACTCGTATGCGGTCTCCCCACAAAACAACTAAGAAACGCGAATCAATGGTAATTATGATATATTTTTAGCCAATCACAACGAACTGACAGTGGTGACGTCACGGCCACTGCTTCGAATACGTTCGTTGGTAGGTTTGTCTGTTCAAAGGCAAACCAACCACCTAACATATTCCAAGCAGGCACGTGACCGCGACGTCATCATTTTCATTTTGTTGTGATTGGTTTAAGAAATCTAGCAAATTTAGCATTGATTCACGTTTCTCAGTTGTTCTGTGGTCTCCTCTCGCTCACCCACCCAAAAAAGTAAACATTCGTTCAATAGCGACTAACTTTCGCTAAGCTGTAGACTGAGTCCTCTTTGCCCTTTCGCTTCGCATGAATCACTATGACCACCATTTCGGTCAAAGATTTGCCTTTTCAAAATTGAATTGTTAAAGAGTTTATAAATGTTGTGATGGAAGCCATAAATTATAAATCAGCCGATGCAAACTAAACAATCGATGCATAACACATTCACTACCTAAGAAGTCATGTTTCCATAGGTTTTAAGACTTATCTCAAAATATGCTGCTGTCACAGCTTCTGTTTGATTCGGCACCGTCAATACGAAGTTTTTAAATTTTAATGAAATATTTTTTAACATGACGTCATAAAAATTTACTGAATTATACAAGTTGAGATAAAAAACCTCTTTCGTTAAGATACTG
Source organism: Archaeomysis grebnitzkii (assembly GCA_031471125.1). Taxonomy (NCBI): domain Eukaryota; kingdom Metazoa; phylum Arthropoda; class Malacostraca; order Mysida; family Mysidae; genus Archaeomysis; species Archaeomysis grebnitzkii. The sequence goes on from JARUHE010105806.1 coordinate 7,588, forward strand.
GGCTTGGTTGAAATCCATCTACCCAGTTTTTGTGTCACTTGATGTGCCAAGTTTGGGGGAAAGAGTTCAACGAAGATTAACTGCTACTGAATTTAACGCCTTGTGAGCTGTAAAGCTGAAAGGCGCTGCATAAATTTGAAGAATTATTATTAATTAATCTGTAATAGTACTCCCGCTGGCGATCTAGGCATTGGTTGCGTAGTAACCCATTGCCCATAATAATAGATATTATGCACCTTACTCACCAATGACGTAGGATTACCCCGGATGCCCCTTACTCACTTATAACGTAGGATTACCCATCAACGGTAAGCAGACACTTGGACACGGGAGACCTTTTTACTCACCTATGACGTAGGAGTACCCATCGAGGGTAAGCAGACACTTGGACACGGGAGATCCCCTTCTCTTGAGGTGGTTGTGGTGGTGGTGGCGGAGGAAGTGGGACGGTACTGACCGTGGCCGCTTGATGGGGTCGCTGTTGCTTTTCCGCAGCAGGTCCTTGGTCCCCTTGGGCAGGGGAGGTTTAGGGGGCGTGGCTTCGTTAGGGAGGGGAGGGACTTCATCAGGCAAGGGAGGTGTGGGGGGGTCGTTCATCTTGGTGGTTTACACACTACTTTAGCACTTTTTCCTTACGGCTTACATTATTATTATTTTTATCACTAATTTATTTTAGTCTTTTGTATTTGGATTTTCTAGTTTACGACCTATTTTCATTTTTTTTTGTTTTTTCCACCTATTGTTGGGCATTTTGAGTTTTAAATGTTTAATTCAAAATTATCTCACGTGTTAATAGCTTTCATGTACATGAAAATATTTGGATTATGTGTCTAAACTTTCCAATTGTGTTCATTTTAATCTAGTATCATTACTTGCGTTCATCAATCTACAAAATAAACTTATAAATTAATAAATACTATATTTATTTTAGATTTAATATTACTATATCGTTTTGTTTGAAAAATAATTATGTGACAACATTGTTATTTTGAAATTGTATTTGTATAACAATCAAATTAATTGTATACTAATTAAAATAGAGTCAATTATAGTTAACAATCCAGTTATGAAGTTTGTACAGTTATTCAGTCATTATTAATATATAATCGGTGTAATATCAATTTAAAACATCATTAAACATAAATCAATTACATTTATAATTGATCTGGCCTATAACATGTAATTAATCCTATTGTGCTGAACAACAGAGGTTGTTCAATAACATGTCTCATGAAAAAACATTTTAAAAAATTGTTTTAATTAGATAAGAAAAATTCAAATAAAGTACAAAACTATTTTTAGCGTTATCATTTTTTCATGATGGTTCTGTGTTTCTTAACTATACGTCAGCTGATCTAGTGAATCTATCAAACAGAAGCGTCATTTCAAACTAAAGACAAAAGGAGACAGGAAAACCGTTATGGCTTAAAATATAAAACTATCTCACAAGAATTAAGAGTGATTTTTAACTAAATATTATGGAAATTTAGGATCAAAGTACTGTAAGACAGCGAAACATATATATACAAAGTTACGAATATTTCTGGTTTTTTATAAACTTGATTAAATAAAATTTGAACAGACTTTTCAAAAATTGAAAATTATTGTGCGATAATACCTTAATTTGATAAGTGTAAATTCTGTTTTTTTCTTCATATTTTAGAGTCAAAAACGTTTTGATGATCTTCCCCGGCAGGTGTTTGACGATTATGGTAGTTAACCGACTTTGATGTGAACCTTAATGAGAAGAAAAAAACTGTTCGAATACAATAAATCAATGATTGTGGCAATCTCCTTATTTTTTGACGTTCATTACTGAATGTAAAGCTTATTAATGTCTTCTATTTTTATAAGCTTAGCTATTTAAAATAATGAAATACAATTATAAAATAAATTCAAAGCAATCCTTATATTTATAAAACACTCAAACAAAAGACACTTTCCGTAGGGATAAGCGTTTGTTTAAACATTTCCAATGCAACTTGGCCGACAATGTAAAAATGATTGACAATGAGATATTAACAGGTGTGTTTGGTAACCATGCTGATTATTTGAGCTGTCCTTGAAATTTATTTTAATTCGCAATGGAACACTAAAACGATGGGTTCTATATACGACATCTTTTCATGAAAACGTTATTACATGATCAAACATTTTTACAAATTTTTTTTAAAATTTTTAATGTTAAAAAAAAACTTTATAAACATAGAATCTTATATATTTCGTATATTAGCCAAGCAAATTGTCATTTGTTATCAGGAATGGAACGGTTAACGACACAAAAATGCAGTAAAATTAGTGAAAAAGTGTAATAATAATGTAAAAAAGACGATGGCCGAGTGGATAAGAAGTTAGTCATCAAATTTTATTCTATTAATTCGAGGTTGCTCAAAGCTATTAATTGGAGAGTTGAACGTAGAATAAAAGTACTGTAATGAAAAAGAAGTGTAAAAAAGTAGAATAAAAGTATTAAAAAAGTAATTTAGTAAGACTTGGGAGATTCCAATCTTTTTGGAAGTATGAAAATATAAATTATCTTGACAATTAAATATATAAGATTTCTGATGAAATGTCAACATAACAATTTAATGGATTATTTTATTTATAATCAGAGAATAATTACAATTTCCATCACAATTACTCCAGATTTCTCAATTTGAACTTTATTTCACCTTTTTCATCACTTTTTGACAGTGAACTTACACCAAACCAAGGGTTGTCATGAGTCGTTGTGCATTATTTTCTAATACAAACACCTAAAATGTGTTTCTTTATGCTCTGAAAGCTGTTATGATTAAAGTTTTTATTGAATAATGTACTAACAATTGGATACATTTTAGGTCGTAGGCACATAGTTGTAAAAAAGTACAGAACTAAGGGAGTGAACTAACAAACTGCAGATTTTATACACCACGTGCATATCGACTTGAAGTAAATATAAAAGTTGTCAAAACTGATGCATATTTCAAAAAAGTTGAGCAGTATTGGGTTTGGTTAGTACTTGGTTAGTACTTGTTCATTGCACCCAATTCTAAATAATGAAATATTGATGCTGAAGTTTTTAACATTAAATTATCATTGAAAAAAAAGTTTAAATAGCCTTTTATTTGAATAAAAATAAATTTTAGTTTATATTTGTTTCGTATTTTGAATTTAGTCGAGATATTTTTAAAAACCGTTGAAATTTTGTGAATTTTGAAAAAAAAACTGTTTAATTATCAATGAATTTAAAAAACTTGAAAAAAATTATCATTTGTTGTTATAAATTTAGCGAAAGATAATTTAAGCTAGAAAATAGTTCCATAGCTCGAAAAACCTCAAACATAGTTTTATTTATCACTTGTTTTTAATTAACTGTTATTATATTATATTAATAATGCTGTTATATTATGTTATATTAATAATATTGTTATTGTATTATATTAATAATGCTGTTATATTATATTATATTAATAATATTGTAATTGTATTATACTAATAATGTTGCTTTTGTATTATATTAATAATGTTTTTATATTATATTATATTAATAATATTGTTATTGTATTATATTAATAATGATGTTATATTATATTATATTAATGATATTATTATTATATTATATTTATAATGTTGCTGTTATATTATATTAATAATGTTGTTATATTATATCATATTAATACTATTGTTATTGTATTATATTAAAAAAGTTGTTATATTATACTATATATCAATACTATTGTTATTGTTTTATATTAATAATGTTGTTTTTGTATTATACTAACAATGTTGTTATAATATATTATATTAATAATATTGTTATTATATTATATTAATAATGTTGTTATTGTATTATATTAATAATGTTGTTATTGTATTATATTAATAATGCTGTTATATTATATTATATTAATAATATTATTATTGTATTATATTAATAATGTTGTTATATTATATTAACAATATTGTTGTTGTATTTAAGTAATAATTTTGTTATATTTTATTATATTAATAATATTATTATTGTATTATATTAATATTGTTGTTATTGTATTATATTAATATTGTTGTTATTGTATTACATTCATAATGTTATTATATTATATTATATTAATAATGTTGTTATATTATATTATATTAATAATATTGTTATTGTGTTATATTAATAATGTTGTTATTGTATTATATTAATAATATTGTTATTGTATTATATTAATAATGTTGTTATATTATATTATATTAATAATATTATTATTGTATTCTGTTAATAATGTTGTTATTTTATTATATTAATAATTTTGTTATTGTATTATATTACTAATGTTGTTATATTATATTAGTAACATTGTTATTGTATTATATTAATAATGTTGTTATTGTATTATATTAATAATATTGCTATTGTACTATATTAATAATATTATTATTGTATTATATTAATAATGTTGTTATATTATATTAATAATGTTGTTATACTATATTATATTAACAATATTATTACTGTATCATATTAATAATGTTGTTATTGTATTATTTTAATAATATTGTTATTGTATTATATTAATAATGTTGTTATTGTATTATATTAATCTAATAACATTATTATTATATTATATTAATAATTTTGTTATATTATATTAATAAGATTGTTAGTATATTATATTAATAATGTTGCTATATTATACGACATTAATAATTCTGTTATATTATATTAATAATGCTGTTATATGATAATTAATACTGCTGTTATATTATATAATAGGGTTGTTACATTTTATTAATAATATTGTTATTATTTTATGTTAATAATTTTGTTATATTATTATAATAATATTGTTATGTTATATTATATTACTAATATTGTTATTAAATAATATGAATAATATTATTATTATATTATATCAACAATATTGTTGTTACATTATATTAATAAAACTGAACTTTTTCTGTTTTGATTAAATTAGCTTTGAAAGCATTGGAATTTCTGATATGTTTTCTGATGAAAAATTCTTTACAAATAAGTAAATATTATTACGGAATTTTCTATTTCTTCTATTGTTGTTTCAATAAAACAATAATAATAATTTCTATTATTATCATAGCTGCAAAACGTAGAACAAAGCTAAACATTTATAAATCAATATTATCAATCTAGAATAACAATAGCATTATCTTGAATAACAATTTATTAATAATTATTAATAATAATATTATTACATAAACAAATAATTGTGATTTACGCAAAATTGATTTTATTTATTTGGCACACTACTAGAAGCTTCAAACATATTAAAGTCTACGGTAAAATATTGCATCGCTTAAACATTTTAAGCCTAAGACTTTAACCGTTTCTTGTAACCCCGGTGATACATAAGTGATACAGGAAACGGTTAGAGTGTTAAAGGAAACTGTTTAAATTTCCACATCATCAAAATATCCGACTATAATTATTGTGTTAATAATAAAATAATAACAAAATGATAATAAGATATTCATAAGAAAATAATAAGATGATAAGATAAAATAAGATAAGATAATAAGTAAATAATAAGATAATAACATAAGATAAAATAAGATAAGATACAATAATAAGATAAAAAGATAAGATGAAAGAAGATAAGATAAAATAAGATAAGATAAAACAAGATAACATAAAATAGGACAAAATAATAAGGTAATAAGATAAGATAAAACAATAAGATGATAAGATAAAATAAGGTAAGATAAAACAATAAGATAATAAGATAAAACAAGATAAGATAAAATAAGATAAGATGAAATACGATAAGATAAGATAAAATAATAAGATAATAAGATAACAATAATTGAGATAAACAATTATTACTAAATGTGTTGTTGTTATCATTATTATTACTAATTATGTTGTTGTTGTTAATATTATTATTACTAATTGTGTTGTTGTTCTTATCATTATTATTATTAATTATGTTGTTGTTGTTAATATTATTATTACTAATTTTGTTGTTGTTCTTATCATTATTATTATTAATTATGTTGTTGTTGTTAATATTATTATTACTAATTGTGTTGTTGTTGTTGTTATCTTTATTATTACTAATTATGTTGTTGTTGTTAATACTATTATTACTAATTATGTGGTTGCTGTTATCATTATTATTACTAATTAAGTTGTTATTTTTAATACTATTATTACTAATTATGTGGCTGTTGTTATCATTATTATTACTAATTATGTTGTTGTTGTTATCATTATTATTACTAATTATGTTGTTGTTGTTAATACTATCATAACTATTTATGTGGCTGTTGTTATCATTATTATTACTAATTTTGTTGTTGTTAATATTGTTATTATTTCTATTTTTAAAATTGTGAATTGTAACTAAACGAATAATTTATTGTAGTGCAATACTTTGTTGCTGCGATTGTTTTGGTTTTCTCCGATGATAGTTGAATAGAGACGTTTTTTTTTCGCAAATTTTGTTTACTCTGTGTTTTTTTTATTTATGATTTAATAAGTTTCTTAAAAAATGTATAAAAAATATTTAAAAATAAAAATAAATTTGTCTCAATTTTATTTATTGAATAGAAGATAAAGAAAAGTAAAAACATTTTCTAGAGGCGCGTCATGTCAAATCGTAACTATATTGTAAATAATACGTCCGTTAGGCCTAGTTGAGTTTTACTTTATATTTTTTTATCAAGCTATGATTAATCACAAGACAAATCGTAATGCAACTGGACCACAAAGCAAGGCAAATAAGAGCAAGAGGTTATAATGTTCAATTCACTATACCACTATGTTGTGTTCGCTCTCCTGGCTGGAAAACGTGTATTCTAGAACAACATTTTAAAGTTAAAAACCTTGAAGGACAACAGTCTAAGTTTTGTTAATTTAAATCTTACTAAACTATAATTGTATGCCACACCAATATTCTAATTAGGCCAGTTCAAAATTGTATCTGCTGTGTAAAACCTTTTTCGTGGTAAACAACTTTTGTCTTATGTAAAAAATGGTGAAAATAAGTTTTGATGTGCAAATTATTTTGATAATTTATTTTGTCAAAAATAGTTAGACTTAAAAAAGAACAGTGGTAATACAAACATATCTTCAATATTAACTTATATACGTTAAAGAAGTTTATTCCGTGCTTCCGTTCGATATCAAAAAAAATCAGAGATACCCATGCACTCCAGCTGAAACTAACACTGGCCATTCAATAATACATTGCTGTCAAATTTACATTGGAAGTTTTACCAAGCAAAAACTGAGGTAAAGAAAGAATCTGTGAAAGTGTGATTGAATCATCTTTT
>JARUHE010105917.1:0-14860 GCA_031471125.1 Archaeomysis grebnitzkii
ACATCTCTCTCTCTCTCTCTCTCTCTCTCTCTCTCTCTCTCTCTCTCTCTCTCTCTCTCTCTAATAAAATCATTCTTTGTTAAATTTTATTGTGCGAGTAAAAATGTTCGCAACTTAAATTAATGTTGCAAATGCAAAACAAACAGTTAAATGGAACTAGCCTTGTCAGTCTTACCAGATTAAACCAGACCAGTTAAGGCCAGAAAAGGCCATACTAGACCAGACCATGCATTAGTGTCATCACTTCCAGACCAAAGCGAAATTATAATTTGGTTTGTCATGACAAAACTGTTTCTTGGTTAAATGAGGTCAGCCAAGGTGAAAATTGACACCTTTGACATGCGACTTGATCCCGTGGGATTCGCATTTGAATTGTTATTCATTATAATTCTTTTTTCTTTGGGAAATGTACTAAAAATGTACCAGTTAATACTAGATACAATATGTTACTAGAAATGTACCAGTTAATAATAGATACAATATATTACTTAAATTTAGAATACAGTATAGTTTGATTAAATTAATTCAATTTCGTGTTCTATTTATTGCCGACGAATTCCATAGTATTTATAATATTTTCTTAAATAACAAAATGTATTGCTTTTAATAAATGTCTCATATAACTGTTTGTGATAATATCGCTCGATAACACTCCTATTTTCAATCATTATGGTTATTTAAATGCACGCAACTAATATTCTCTAACATTAAAAACTCCTATTAATTGTGTTTTATTTTTGATTTTGATTATAACAACCAAAAATTATTAAAAATCATTTTTCAGTTCATTCAAAAAAATTATGTAAAATTGTTTTTATCAAATAAGTTTTGTTGTCTATAAGTGAAATACATTTCGTATTAACATACTGAAATCACTTGACTAACTTTAATGTCGAAGATAGTCAAAATTGACATCAAATTGACTAACCTTTTTTAACAGTGCATTCTTTTTTGTTGATTCAATCAAATTTCTTGTATTCAATAAAAATCATGTCATATTGTACCATTGTGATACGATTTTGATGGAATCACAAGAAGTTTAATTTAGTCAACACAACAAGTATGCACGTTAACAAAGGTTAGTCAACAATGATAAATCACTCTCTGGTGAACACTAATTTATGACTTTGCGGGCATTAATGTGAACGAAATTTTAAAGGATGGTACAGTTTGATAAGACTCCATTGTTAATGCGGTTTGAAAAGCAAAAAATGGACTGCTGAGGGCAGTAGCTTAAATTTTCCTTCACATTAATGCCCGCAAAGTCATAAAGGTTAGTCAATTTGATGATGTCAATTTTGACTATCCTAGACATAAAAGTTAGTCAAGCGTTTTTAGTGTAAATTGACAAAAGTGAACAAACTATTCAATTCTTCAGACAATAATACAAAAACTTTTGTTAGTATGAATCATATATTTTTCTTTTAGAGATGCCGAAATTAGATTCTAACATCGCCTACAACTCAATGTTTCAATTTTTGTTGTTTATCTTAAGAAAGATTGTAAGTCAATCGCTAAAACCTTATGTTATGAGTCGTGTACAAGATCATATGAAATCGTAGTCAATTGTATTAAACATTTGTACGGTTCGAAAGGCCAATCTTTATAGGGAGATAACATGAACAAAATACCAAAAATATTAGTTACCAACTATAATGCTTTAGTTAATTTTTACAATAATGACTAACATATATTAAAATTAGTATTGGAATTAACTCGTATTGTAAAAATTACATTTTGATGGACTTTGCGGGCATTAATGTGAAAGAAGTTTTAACCTACTGCCCTCAGCCGTCCAGGGTTTGCTCTTCAAACTACATGAACAATGAAGCCTTATCAAACTGTACCATCCCCATCTATATAAAGTATCAATAAATGGCTTAAGTACGCTTTCATAGACTTCATCTTTTCGTTTGCTCATTCTTTGAAAAATAAAAATACATTACTTAACCATAAAAAATTATATTTTTTTGAGAACGAACTTGACTTTTCCGATGGAAAGACAATTTATGAACATGTTTATGCAATTACAAACTATTTTCTTTGTCATGATCAGTCATAAGAGATGGACGCCGAACGGGCACGAAGACTGACGATTAATGCTGCGCGGCGTAGGCAAATCTCATAGTGATCGATTCAAGTCCGGTCTAAGGCTATTTAATTGGGATTTGACCGAGGCTGAACTTACCCTGAGGAAGCGCCATATGTCGGCTGCAAATCCTTAGGAAACACACCTCATAATGTGGGTAGTATATTGAGGTTGATATGTCAAGCGGGACAGAGAACGGTCAAGTTCAATTGGGCTCGCCATAACTATTATTATTGCCGTTATTATTATTACTATTATCATTACTATAACTATTTTTATTCCAATTACTATTATTATTAGATAAAATGTTGTAAAAGTCAATTTAAGTCAGTGTTTTATTGTTTTATTCAACCAAACAATATTTTCGTCTTCCTAAAACAAAAGAAATAGATTAGAATGTTTGGTTGATTGGTCAATATATTAATTGGTGACTAGATTTATTGTTGATTGGTTATCTAATTGATTTTGGTTATTGACTATGGCCGGTCGATTGTTTGTTATCTTTTAATAGTTGATTGACGTTAACTATAACTGGATGAGTGATTGGCTATAATATCGACTGGGCTGTGCAACCCAATAATACAATTAGTTAACGATATTTAAAACAAAACAATAATTTATTTAATCATCCATTAAAAAAATTATTTACTAATAATTCATAAATTAGTTTCTTAAAGCATTGAAAATTAGAAATTTAATAGCAGCAGAACTGGTTCAACAGCTTTCTTTAAGGATAACCAAAGGAAACTTTGTATATCCTTAAGCTATACCAGAAGTAGAATAATAATAACTATTGTTATTGTTAGTATTGTTAATATAATTATAATAATAAGAACAACAATTGTGATGACAAAAAAGTAATAATGATAATATTTAATCATTGATGTCATACATTAACAATTATTATATTGTTTTGGTTTGATTAAAACTTTTGATTTTAATATATTTATTCCTTTTTAAGCAAAATATTTTAAGCGTTGGATGAAGTAAAATAATAACAACTTTTTTGTTAGTATTATTAACATATTTTACCTAACAACTACTAGTACTGAGTAATTTTAAAAGTATAAAACAGTATTAGTTATAAAAATAATAATAGTATCAGTAATTTACCAGACACACTGAAGACTAATTGTTGTATTTGTGAGCTTTGCTTCACCTATAATTAGAGCCCCCAAAGATATAATTAAGAAGCACCTGAAGCCTAAAATAATTATTTGACTGAAAAGTTAGGAAATGTGAAATTTTATTTGTAACGTTACTGATTCATTGTTGGAGTGACTTGTTAATTAATTGATTGGTGGAGTGACTTGCTAATTAATTGATTGGTGAATTAGTTATTAACTTGATCGAACAATTATTTATCGGTTGTTCAAAAAACTCGTTGAATAATTAATTAACTGATTGGTGTACTGATTAATTAATTAATTGATTGGTTGTTGATCAATGAATTGACACATTGGTTTATTGAGTAATTAATTGACTGCTTGGTTTATTGATTAATTAATTGGCTGATTGGTTTCTTGATTGATTATAGTTGACTGATTGGTTTCTTGATTCTCTATATCACTGATTGGTTTCTTGATTGGTTAATTGACTGGTTGGTTTCTTGATTAGTTAATTGACTGATTGGTTTATTAATTGATTAATTCGGGCTAATTCTTGGGTTAAAGATGACGAAAAGAAATCTTAAAGGACAAAAAAACCTGGTTTTTAGCGCTATAGATGCCATTATTATAAAAAAAACTTTTAGTGTGAAAGCGGGATATATTTTTGAATGAATTTTAGTTGTAGTTCCTGCGTGAAACGACCTGGAGAGTATCTTTAAAACTTTAAAGCGCTATACAAGAGAAGAAAATATTATTATTAATATTTTTGTAATCTTAAAATGTAAATGCAAACGTTTTATAGATCGTTTTCTATTGCAAACACTCAAGTTTTCTCTCAATTAAATGGGTAACTGCTTTATTTTATTTTAATTTAGTTTTCAATTTTTGATCGTTAATATGTATAAGTATTTGAATTTGTATTAATAATTTAGATGCTGGAGTGCAAATCTTCATTTTGAGAACTATGAACTATTCGTTAAAAGTTTTGCTAAAGTTTTGATATTGCTAACTTAATGTATTTATCTTTTATTATTTGTTGTGGAAAATGTACATTAATTAACATAAAAGGTGTATCTTATAAAACATTTAAGTAGAATTTTATAAGTGCTACAGAAAACTATACGATAACGTCATACCTTAGAAAATAACTTTATTTCGAAATTTGTTATAGGTGTTATTTATATATTTACGCTCTGTACATACGAGAAAGTTGGGTTGGGTAAGGTTATGTGAGTTTCTGTTGTTTTTTTAAGCGAAAGAAAGTTATTTTTCAAAACACGCCGATGTCGTACAGTTTGCTGTGGCGCTTATAAAGAGAAAAAACTTTGCAAACACACAGTTTTATGTTTTTCATATTTTTACGCTTTTATGTTTCTATGCTTAGTAAAAGCTGTTGAGAATTAATAGTAATTCGTTTCATTCTAAGTAAACTAAAAAATAAAAAAAATACATATCAAATTTGTATTTTGGTTAGCCATGAAAAGGATGTATTTTAAAAATACCCCAAACAGCTATTACTTAAAAAATAAATTTATAAGAAAAATATTCAGTAAAAGTTGTAAGAATTAATAGTTTCATGTTATATTCTTAGTAAAATTTCTTTAAGAATGAAAAAACACATGAAAAAGCAGTTATAGTATTCGAAAAAATTTAAAAATTTAGAAAAAAATTAAAAGGAAAACATTATATTCAAAACAAACATTGCCATAAAGTCCATAACAAAACACTTGGTCTGGACGACAACAACGATGACAGCATAAACCTAAACTATATATAGAGCTTTTGGTTTATATATTTATAAAAAAAAGGATAAATATCGATGAGAAAAAGTCCTTCGTGTTGATCTCGCAGACATAACAGAAGGAAATATTTATCCTGAAACTTCCATTGATAAAGAAAGACAAGTTCACTTATATGTTATCTGTAACCCAATCATAAATTCTGTTTGGGTAATAACATTTATCAAAATAGACTAGTATATAATGTAAAACAGATTTAACATTTCATGGAAACTCATTAAATTGGTTCATTATATATTTAGCAGGAAGAACTCAAAAAGTCATAGTCATTAATACATTTCATCCATCAAGCTTTTATCTGTAGAGTACAACAGGGAAACTGCTTGGGAACAGTGACCGAGTGGAGTTTTGGTACATACAATTGCTTTGTTTGAGATCATCCATAGTTGTGCCATTTATGGTTGGTTGGTTGATCTGTTTATAGTCCTTCCACCCTATTGGATCTTTGAGACTAGGATCTAAGGCGACCCTAACCACTAAAAAATGTATATGAATGTACCACCCATCCTCTGAGCCGCCAATCAGCAACCCAAAGGGAAAAGTAAGGTTCTCCTTAACATGCAGTCTGTTACAGCGGCACGCAAGAAGTTTTTAAAAACCATCACCCCTCAAGGCTGTATTTATGTACAGACATACGAGTATATGAGATATTTCCTTTGTGTCATTTATGTCCAAACTTACGCTGATGACACCCAACTATTCCTATCGTGTGATTCATCAAAGAAACAAATCAGTGTTCAATTAATAGACTAGAAAATTGCATAAGCGGCGTGAAAACATTTATCTTATCGCAATTATTAAAAATCAACGAAACTAAAACAGAGGCGATCATAGTTGGAAACGTTCCACAACTAACAAATTGGTATAGAACATATAAATACAAATGCCTTCAAACAAAAGATAAAAGTATGGGAGTTATTTTTGACAATAACAATTCAGTTATTAGCTACACAAGAAACAGTAAATCCCATTTTTAGTTAAGGCAAGTAAAACAAATGCCAATGAATGGTACACGCTTTCACAGCCTCAAACATTAATTATTGTAACAGTATATACTGTATATGGGTATTGAAATTTCCTGGTACCTGAACTTGAAACTAAACAGAGTGCTACGGAAATATCTTCCTAAGTAATAAAAATTGCTATGTTACTCACTATGTTTCAAAATGTTTTTGTCGAATGTCTGTAACGAAGCTCTAAATGGCAACGCTACGACCAGGATTGAATCATGTGCCAATGCAAAATACTTCTTTACAACGCAACTCTATGTACACTTTTGTCAAGCTGTACTCGTATATGCCATTTACTAATATGTACTGTATATTATCAATGCAAAATCTTGTGGAAATCGTCAGAGCTCTGTCAGATTCTCTGTAAAACATTATTGTATGAATGCTTCTCCAGAGCAGTTTCTTGTTGGTGAGTTTCGTATTATAATTTCCAGATATTGAACGATTTCTTAGCAATATATTTAGTACCAGAAGCTTAAATATTTAATAACGTACTCCTCAATTTCCACATTTGTTTGCAAGCAGATGTGACGGTTTTTGACAAATTTGCGCCCACATCTCCCACATTAAATGTTTGATTTCTTTTGTCCATGCCTGGATCTGTGTTGCCAGATGTAACCTTCTTCTATAACTTGCTCTAAAATTTCGGTAGCATTTTTTGTCAGATCTTACCAGAATTTTGGGTCTTTCGCTCAGACTTCTCAGATATTAACCTCACATCTTATCTGTTTCAAGTTTCGTTTTATTAATTCTTTATATTCAAGATTTTTCTGCTAGTTCTCCGTATAAAGCATTTTTGGAAATCTTTTTTCATTGCTTCTTAGACTTCTATGTTAGACATTTTGTTTTTCCAATCTACTTTCATCAAACGTCTCAGATGTTTTTGTTAGTTTTGTTCACGGTTTCCCATATGAAGTCATTCTTTCTGCCAAATATAATAAACTGTTAGAACGAATGCATTAAAAACTTTCAACTTTGTTTTCAGAGTGATAATGTGATTACTCCACAGTCGTTTCTCAAATTTATTATGAGACGTTCCGGCATTTTGGATTCTGTGAATCGTTTCATCGTCGTTTCTTTCCAACGTTGACGTGGCTACTGAAGTATTTGAACAACTGCACAGTTTTTAGTGCAACTCCATCTTTGCTTATTACAGAAATTTCCTGCCTTAGATTGGTTCTATTGTAGATTGAAACAGCATTTCAATGTTTGAGGGATTTATTTCAAAACAAAACTAAATAGAAACTCTTTGAATTTATTCCAACCTTTACGATACATTAGGGTAAATACATTTGAAACCAAGACCTAATCTTTATTTTAAATTAATTTACAAAACAATTCACTTTGCTCTGATCTAGTTGTAAGAGTATGTTTACTGTTGTAGTTGAAAAGATAACACAAATGTTCAACATAAGTCTTATTCTTATGTTTTTAATAACATTAACAACTGGGTTAGTTTGTTAGAGAAACAATAAACATGATAGAAGCCAAATAACAAATACAAGATAATTTCTTAAACATTTATTTAGTTAATTATTTTCATATAAAAAACTTGAAAAATATATATACATGACTAAGAAAATATGCAACCATAAAACATCTAGCATCTCGAAAGGATACATTAGTAAACACTCGACAAGCAGTTCTGAATCGTATGCAGTATTTAACTGTATTAACCTCGTATATGACTTAATACGTCAAGTGTGTGTAGTCGATATTTAAAACAGAGAGGTCAATCACAGCATAAAGATCACATCGTACAACAAAGACCTAGAGTTCATAAAGAACCACTGAACTGTTGCTTCACTCCACTGCAGAGTATTACGTTCTGGTATGGTGTGGGTCAATATGTGAAACAAGTTAATCCTTTTCTAAAGGAAGTCTGTTGTGTAGTAGGATGCATTTTAAAAGCCATACTTAGCAACCTGTTGCTCAGACTTCAAAGGATGTCACATTGGAAGAGAGTTCACTGCTAGAATAAACCCCAGAGGCAACTGTACGGTACTAGACACTATTTCTATAACCATATATCGTTGCCTCGAAAATTAACATCACGGAAAGCTATGAGCTTTAGAGTAGAAAGAGCGGAGACAGTTTAGTAAAATGAAGCGTAAGTGAGGAGTTGAGTACCAGACTAAGATTTGGTTCTCTAATATATGAATGAATAAGTATAAGATAAATTCACTGCCTAAGATTTAAACAACAGGAAATTGTTTTCTCTCTATGTGTCCACCATCACCATCACTGAAATATAAACAGCCTCGACGAAACAGTTGAAAGATGGCGGAGAATACGTCATCTCAGAACTCAATAAAAACAATTTTCGATTCTTTTGCTTCTACTACTTCAAAAAATAAACTTTTGAACAACATTGATTTTTTTATTCGGTTCAACACAATAAATCTGTTATTTGTTTGGAAATAAACAACAATTCATTGTTTAATTTTTAATTTTTCATTTAACATTTTGTTTTGTTTTGGTTTCTTTAAGCTCTTTAAATATAGAACGTAAGAAAAAAACATGTTTGGTTAAAAATTATGGTGATATTCATATATATAATAACAAACTATAACATTACTGTCCAGAATTATGCTATATATTAAATGTGAGAATTAGTGAAATAAATCATATTTTCAAGTTAAAAAAGCACATTTTTATTAATTATCTATAGCTAACTATAAAAATTATAAAATACGTTCAAGGTATTGAAAATGTTCCTGACCAAGCAAATGCTTAAACAAGGGTACAAGATAAAGCCATTAAGTGTATAGTTGGGTATGAAAATCATGATATGAAACCATATTTCATACAAGTATATAAAGTTCTTTCAAACTTTTTTATACAAACATCAATGGTTCTTACAGAAAAATCTTCTATACAAAAGAGGACTTTGTATCTGAGAGTTCATGTTGTTAATAGATAACTAAGACGTGTTTGATGTTGTAAATAGACTAATAAAAAAGTATTCATGTTTTTGATAAACAATTAAAAAATTATTGATGTTGTAAATAGACAATTTCAAAGCTATTGATGTTGTTGATAGACAATTTAAAAATTATTGATCTTGAAAATAGACAATTGAAAAAAGTATGTGGAATTCACTTCCTGAAACACTGAAGTGTATAAGCCCATTTCTGTTTTTTAAAAAAACAATTAAAGACATGTCTTTTTAACCTGAGTGTTTCATAGGGTTAGGCCTATTTTTATATTTTTTTATTGATTTTAATTGTGTGTGTTGGTGTTGAATGTGATTGTATTTTGTATTTTTTTATATTTTTTTTTATTTATATGTAAAGCGTTCAGAGAGTATGATTTTATAATGTTGACGGTATATAAGATTTTTGAATTATTATATTAATAGATAATTAACAGGTGTTTTATGTTGTAAAAAGACTACGGAAAAAGTATTGATGTTTTTAATAGACAATTAAAAAAATATTGATGCTGGAAATAAACAGCTAAGAAATGATTGATGTTGTTATCAGACAATTGAAAAATGATCAATGTTGCTAATAGAAAATTTAAAAAAGTTGATTATTTTAATAAATAATTTAAAAAAATTGATGTTGTAAACAGATAATTAAATTGATTGAAGTTCTAAATAGAAAATTTAAAAAAAACATTAATGTTGTAAATAGAGAATTTAAAAAAAATTATGTTGTTATCAGATAATTTAAAAAAAAACATTAATGTTGCTAATAGAAAATTTTAAAAAAGTTGATGATTTTAATAGATAATTTTAAAACATTGATGTTGTAAATATAAAACTAAAAATGTTTATGTTTTGTATAGACAATTAAGAAATTATTGATGCTGCTAATAGATAATTAATAACAATATGGATGTTTTTAATAAATAATTAACAAAATATTGATGTTGTTGATAGATAACTAGGAATGAATTGATGTTACACATAGACAGTTAAAAAACTACTAATATTGTTAATGATGTTATTAATAGACAATTAATAAGTTTTTCATGTTGTTAATGAAGAATTTAAAAACTATTGATGTTGTTAATAGACAATTTAAAAATGATTGATGTTATTAATAGATAATTTAAAAGTTATTGATGTTGGTAATAGAAAAATATCAAGTTACATATGTTGTTAATGAAGAATTAAAAAATGATTGATGTTGTTAATAGACAATTTAAAATTTATTGATGTTGTTAATAGAAAATGATTAAGTTTTTGATATTGTTAATGAAGAGTTTAAAAACTATTGATGTTGTTAGTAGACAACTTAAAAGTTAATGATGTTGTTAATAGAAAATTAATAAGTTTTTCATGTTGTTAATGAAGAATTTAAAAACTATTGATGCTGTTAATAGACAATTTAAAAGTTATTGATGTTGTTAATGAAAGAATTAAAAAATTATTGATGTTCTTAATAGAAAATTAATAAGTTTTTGATGTTGTTAATGAAGAGTTTAAAAACTATTGATGTTGTTAATAGACAATTTAAAAGTTAATGGTGTTGTTAATAGAAAATTAATAAGTTTTTCATGTTGTCAATGAAGAATTTAAAAACTATTGATGCTGTTAAAAGACAATTTAAAAGTTATTAATGTTGTTAATAGACAAATAATAAGTTTTTTATGTTGTTAATGAAGAATTTAAAAAATATTGATGTCGTTAATGAAAGAATCTAAAAATTATTGATCTTGAAAAGAGACAATTGAAAAAAGCATTCATATTGCTAATACTAAAAGATAATTAACACGTGTTTTATGTTGTGAAAAAACTACTAAAAAGTATTGATGTTTTTAATAGACAATTGAAAAAATATTGGAGCTGTAAATAAACATTTAAAAAATGATTGATGTTGTTATTAGACAATTAAAAAATTATTATCAATGTTGCTAATAGATAATTTAAAAAAAGTTGATGATTTTAATAAATAATTTAAAAACATTGATGTTGTAAGCAGATAGTTAAAAGTGGTTGATGTTCTCAATAAAAAATTAAAAAAAACATTAATTTTGTAAATAGACAATTAAAAAAAATGATGTTGTTATCAGACAATTGAAAAATGATCAATGTTGTTAATGGAAAATTTAATAAAAGTTGATGATTTTAATAGATAATTTAAAAATATTGATGTTGTAAATAGAGAATTAAAAGAACATTAATGTTGTAAATAGAGAATTAAAAAAAATTATGTTGTTATCAGATAATTTAAAAATTATTAATGTTGCTAATAGAAAATTTTAAAAAGTTGACGATTTTAATAGATAATTTTAAAGCATTGATGTTGTAAATAGAAAATTAAAAATGTTTATGTTTTTGATAGACAATTAAGAAATTATTGATGCTGCTAATAGATAATTAATAACAATGTGGATGTTTTTAAAAAATAATTAAAAAATATTGATGTTGTTGCTAGATAACTAAAAACAAAATGGATGTTATAAATAGACAATTAAAAAACTACTAATATTGTTAATAGACAATTTAAAAGTTATTGATGTTGTTAATAGATAATTTAAAAGTTAATTATGTTGTTACTAGAAAATTAAAAAAAGTTGGTGATTTTAATAGATAATTAAAAAAATATTGGTGTTGTAAAGTTACTATTAAAAAAGTATTGATGTTTTTAATAGACAATTAAAAAATATTGATGCTGTAATTAAATAATTCAAAAAAATTGATGTTGTTATCAGACAATTGAAAAATTATCAATGATGCTAATGGAAAATTGAAAAAAAATTGATGATTTTAATAGACAATTTAAAATATTGGTGTTGTAAAAATACTATTAAAAAGTATTGATGTTTTAAATAGACAATTAAAAACTATTGATGCTGTAATTAAACAATTAAAAAAACTGATGTTATCAGACAATTGAAAAATGATCAATGTTGCTAATGGAAAATTGAAAAAAGTTGATGATTTTAATAGATAATTTAAAAATATTGATGTTGTAAATAGAAAATAAAAAATGTTTAGGTTCTTAATAGACAAATGTATTGCTGTTATAAATAGACAATTAAAAAACTACTAATGTTGTTAATAGACAATTTAAAAGTTATTGATGTTGTTAATAGATAATTTAAAAATTAATGATGTTGTTAATATAAAATTAATAAAATTTTGATGTTGCTAATGAAAAATTAAAAAAATATTAATGTTGTTTATAGAAAATTAATAGTTTTTTTATATTGTTAATGAGGAATTTAAAAGAAATGGTGTTGTTGAAAGACAATTTAAAAATTATTTATGTTGTTAATAGACAATTAAATAGCAATGAACTAAAAATGAAATTCTAATTTATAGTTCAATGATGAATATTTTAAGTTAGCATTTTTTATTCTTTTATTTAATTGCTTCAAAACTATCAGCTAAAGTTATCATAAACCCATTACATTTAAATTTTAAAGAAGGAAAATATATCATCTGGCTATAACATGTTTTTAGTAATGAACATACCATTACAATAACAGGTATTTTGAATCTACTCATTTTCATACTGCGTTTTTATTTTTTTGGGATCGTACATTCTAATTTTAACCTGGAAACGATCAGAAAAAAATAAGCACATTGCTGTTTCATATATTGAATTATCGTTTCTTAAATTATATCATTTCATCTTGAATGATGAAAAATATGAAACAGTATCTATTATTTGCGTACACTTATTTACACTATGTCTTACTAACACTGTGTGTAGTTTGGTATTATATTTATAATAATCATAGCTAGAAGTGAACGTACCAATCTATATATACAATCTATGATGCATATCATACCTAAAATATGCTACCAAAAGCTTTTAATGTTTTTTCGTACCTGATATTCCGATTATTTGGTAATTTATTTCAGATTTATAACTCTTAACAGAACCCATACTTACCTTCAACAGATCGTACTCAAACTACCGTAATTTAATAAAAAACCGAAGATAAGGTATTTCATATAGTATACTTGGACGCGATGAAAGACCTTTCGTAATATTTTTTGTTCGACCTGAATGCATATCATATTAAGATACGGTATCGATAATATCGTACAGCAAAACTGACTTGACTTATATACAATTTTGTTGCGGTATCGCATCCTTGACAGTTAGTAAACACTTCTTAAATTGAAAGAAATATGATGCAGACAATATATCATGTCATTAAATTTCATCAAATTAAATTAAATCGCATAAAAATGTAAACAGTTTTACTCCTATATAGATTAAATGTTTCTTTAAAATTTTCACAAAGTTCCATCAAGAAGCGAGAATATTTCTTGGTGGTTCTTCTCCTTCTCTTTCCCTGTGGAGACTTCGCAGGGGGAGGTGGCGGGGGGCAGGGGGTGCAGTGGGCGGGGGATAGGCATGTTGTCCCAGTAGCCGGGGAACCTCTCGCCGGAGGACCTTCGGGGGAAAAAATATTCACAAAATTTGTTACTCAGATGTTCTAAAATCCGTAAACAATTAACTATAGAAACATTCCACATACAAACACAAATATATATATATATATATATAAATACAAACATATATATATATATATATATATATGTGTGTGTGTGTGTGTGTGTGTGTGTGTCTATCTTTGTATATATCAACCGAGCAGCCTTATCTCTTGAAGAAAACGCCTCACCTGTTACATTGCATCGATAAAGGCGAATCAAGATAATATTTGGATAGAAACGATGCCCTTAAAGGAGTCCATTCGATCTTGTGATAGTTTTCCCGCCACCCGGATTCTTCCAAAGTTTTTTGGTTTTCCCACCTGTACAAAAATAAAAAAGTTACCCATCTGTACAAAAATAAAAAAAGGTACCCATCTGTACAAAAACAAAATTTACCCACCTGTACAAAAATAGAAGTTACCCACCTGTACAAAAATAAAAGTTACCCACCTGTACAACAATAAAAGTTACCCACCTGTACAAAAATAAAAGTTACCCACCTGTACAAAAATAAAAGTTACCCACCTGTACAAAAATAAAGAATAATAGAAAGGCAAACAAAAATTGTTGAGTAATTCTTATACTTTAGTGTTGAATTGAGCAAATCAGTAATTTTGAATTCGATAAACAATTTTAGCATTAAGGTTTGAGTTAGCAACATTCACTAGCAACATTGATATTGAAGCACTATGAAAAAAATAGTACATAAAGATCTAAGTAAAAATAATTTATTAAATGGCGTAGTCTTAAGATGTTTGAACATAACTCAATTAAAAAAATAATAAAACAGTGAAGAAAAATATTTCTATGATACAAACATTGTATCATATCACATCAAATGTGCTATGTCACTAGTGGCCTCAAGGTTCAAGTTTTGTGGACGATAATGACCGGGAGAACTTTCATTATAAAGATAAGTTTAAATGCAGTGACGTCATTAGAATTTTTTTACAGGATCTTGTAAGATATTGTAATAGCTTGTAAGATCTTGTAATAGTTTACACCTAATGCCCTCACCCAATATCTTAAGAAGTATTTCAAGATCTCAAACCTGTTCATGAATTGGAAATATTTCTTCAGCGCCGAGGTGTCCACCGATGACTTGCAGACCTCCAGGTCGACCTTTGGGTAATAGTGGACGTAGTTGACGCACATCTCGTCACTGATCGCGTACCCGCCCACAGTCACGTTGTCGCGGTCTTGGGTTGAGAAGTCGCAGCTCATGATTAATGCATCGCCCTGTGGGCAATAATAATGATTAATGCATCTCCTTGTGGGCAATAATAATGATTAATGCATCTCCCTGTGGGCAATAATAATGATTAATGCATCTCCCTGTGGGCAATAATAATAATGATTATTGTATCTACCTGTGGGCAATAATAATGATTAATGCATCTCCCTGTGGGCAATAATAATGATTAATGCATCTCCCTGTGGGCAATAAT
>JARUHE010106028.1:0-14860 GCA_031471125.1 Archaeomysis grebnitzkii
GGGTTGTTACGTCTGTGTTTGAAGGGGGAGTGGGGTTGTCACGTCTGTGTTTGGAGAGGGAGTGAGGCTGTTGTGTGTGTGTTTGAGGTAACTGTACAGGTGTTTTTATTTAGGATGGATTGCTTGTGTTGAGGTTGTGAGGTTTAGGCGGGGTCAGTTGAGTGTGGGGAGAGGACTTGTGTCTTTGTTTGAGGTCACCTGAGTGTGTGTCTGAGGGAAAATAGGGTTGTGTCTGTGCTTAAGACAACTTTACAAGTCATTTTTATTGAGAGTGCAACGTTCATATATAACTGTGTGTGTGTGGTGGGTGAAACGTTTGAGTGTTTGTGTTGAGAGTGATACGCTTGTGTATGTATGTTTGAATGTGTACGTATGCATCGGAGATTTAGTGAACATTTGTGATGTTCAGTGAGTGTAGGACCTACACTGTATGTGGTTGTACGTATCACCGTGAACACATGACTAACTTTTTATCTAAATTAATCATAATTTAGTCAAATAATTGTCTTATTGCAGTCATATACATACAAAAGTCAAATTGATGATGTCAGATCTCTACATTTTCAAAATTTAGTTAATATGACTAACTTTTTGTAAGGTTATTGGATGCAAGATATTAAATTACAGTAAATGAAGTGTTTATTTTTTTAAATACAATACAATTCAAACATGCTTCGTCACGTGAACCTAAAAACAGCAATCAAAAACTTCATGGTGAATAATAGCAGTTCGAGTAGATTTAAAAAGTGCAGAACTACTTCATTATGTTCGTTAATATATGAAGGCCGTGTAACGTTAAAGTTAAAGCGAATGGGCGAACATTTTTTAATGTTGGTTATTATCATAAGCCATATTTGAAAACAGACTTACAGAGTCCTTAAGTCATTAACTTGAATATTTAAGCAGGTGAGTAAAAATTAACAATATGTATGGAATTTACAATGAATTAGTTAATGCCGAATTCACCATTAATTAAATTAATACTGCCTTTGCATTAAAACTCATCACCATGTTTAAACTAGGAACATGCCAATTTATGATCATAATCCTAGTTTAGACATGGTAATAAATTTAGTAAAAATTTACAATAAAGTACTATCAACATAGATAAATTTTTAAAATTTTTAGTTCTCCAATGGGAAGCCTTCAGAGTTCTAAGGTCAGTTTATGTTACCAATCTACTCGTAAGAGTAGGTTAGATTGTGTATACATAGATTCACATAGACAAAGGCAGCATTAATGGTGAATTCAGCATAAACTAGTCCATTATAAATTACAAAAATATTATTAAATTTTACTCACCTGCTTAAATATTTACTTTAATGACTTAAAGGCCTCCGTAAATCTGTCTTTTTTAATATTACTTATACTTATGCTTCTAAAATTATGTTTCAAAGTGTTCACCATAATGGGATTGTATATCCTTATTGGTTTTGTATTTTTCATACAAACGAATAGTCAAAAAAATTAAATCGTTTATATTAAAAATAAATTGTTTCATACACCAATAATATTAGGCACATGCAAACTCTAGGCAGATAGACTAACCTCTGACTAGTTTTTCTTATGTAAAATAGTCAACATAACTAGTTAAGGTTAGTTATAATGACTAATTTATGCCATAATTTAGTCATATTGACTAAGTTTCCATGAAAATGTTAGTTAAATATTAGTCACTTGACTGTTCTTTCTTATAAGTTAGCCAAAATTGATATCATCATATTGACTAACATAGGATAGTCTATATGACTAATATATGCTTACAGTGATATATTGCTTCATTAATCAGACTTATCTTAATTTTAATAAGTTATATAAAGGTAATGTTTGTGTTACCTTTCTGTTTCATGTTTAATCTTGAATTATAATAATTGTGTAAGTGAAATAATAGTTGAACTTAACATTAATTCCCTATTCCTTCCTTATTTGTATGGTCTAGCGTTTGTATAAAATTATGTAAAACTGGTCTGACATTATGAAATTGCAATATTATTATGAACATGCTTGATAAAACCTCTCCGAGGATAAACAAAATTCTTCTTATTTACATCATTAATAAGCCTACATTTAATTATCTCAAGTTTAATAAGCCTTAACTGAATTACATCAAAATTTAATAAGCCTACATTTAATTATCTTAAGTTTAATAAGCCTAAATTTAATTATATCAAAATTGAATAAACCTACATTTAATTATCTTAAGTTTAATAAGGCTAAATTTAATTATATTAAAATTTAATAAGTCACATTTAATTATCTTAAGTTTAATAAGCCTACATTTAATTATATCAAAATTTAATAAACCTACATTTAATTATCTTAAGTTTAATAAGGCTATATTGAATTATATTAAAATTTAATAAGCCTAAATTGAATTATATTAAAATTTAGTAAGTCTACAATTAATTATCTTTAAGTTTAATAAGCCTAAATTGAATTATAT
Organism: Archaeomysis grebnitzkii; assembly: GCA_031471125.1. Classification (NCBI taxonomy): domain Eukaryota; kingdom Metazoa; phylum Arthropoda; class Malacostraca; order Mysida; family Mysidae; genus Archaeomysis; species Archaeomysis grebnitzkii. Next base: position 2,444 of record JARUHE010106028.1, read on the forward strand.
CAAAATTTAATAAGCCTACATTTAATAGGCCTAAGTTTAAAAAGTATAATTTTTACATGATAAATGTATCTCACCTGCGAATTAAGCGCTCATATTTTAGCTTATTAAGAACCTTATTATTCCCTTATCACGTGGCCTAATATTTATAAACATTTTAATCATAGCCCAACTGTATTTCAAGTAAAATTTTAACTACAAGGAAGTCGCTAACATTTTTAGTGTTTACCCTATAATTCTGAATTTTACCCTTTATTAATCTTAAATTTAAAGGTTTTGTATGTGTTTAGTAAATAATAAAGTTGGTTATTTGTCCAGCATATTATAGATGTACTCTTCAAGGTCAGTTTAATACGATTTAGTACGACTATCCAGTATTTGTTAACCAAATCATATACATTTAATAAATAAAGAACGAGGTAATGTGCGATGCAACTATGTTATCGTTTTTTGTAGCACTGGTGATAAATTAGTCTAATGGCTTCACCTACCTTATGTTACACTAGTGATATAATTCAAGTTCGTTATGTTTTTAATTACCTTATACCTTATACATTATATAAGGTAACTAAAATTTAACTGGTATCACTGGTGTAACATAACACAAATTAAGGTGTTAAGATTTTTGTTTTAATTTGCCATAAATTAATTATAATAATTGTCCACTTTAAAAACAATACATAGCAAAAAATGTAAACCTCAACCTGTAACTATTATTGCATTAATTCAATGTAACAGACTTCATGTTTCAATAATTGTTACTATATAATGATTAAATTGTTTTAAAATTAGTATTGAAAAGGACATCTATTGTTCGGAACGAATCAGTCTTTTCAATGCTTGAGTGTTGAAACTGTACGTAAAACAACAACCAATCCAATTAAATGTGAAAAACATTGTATAATATGTTTTTCGACACAATTCAATAACTAGAAAATAATTTGTTTTAACACCAGCCAAATTGATAACCTACACGCAAAGCGTGTTAAGTCATTCCCTAGTAGCATCTATCCCCAGTTAGTGGCTGAACATTGTCTATTAGCCACGATTTGGTGGCTATTATATGGCTCCCTTAGAAAATAGCCATGAATTAGCCGTTCAAATGCTACCAGGGATTGGTACACCAGCCATGCTGTATCATATAAGGTTAAAAAAATAAAAACTGTTTTAGGACAATGCCACGATGATCTTGTGGTGGTATAACAAAAATAATTAGTTTTGACAATGAAAACATCAATATTAAAACGTTTTGCTCATTAAACTAATACATTATTAGATTTGAAATAATATTAAAATTATTAATGTTTTTTTATTATTACTCTTATAATTAAAATTATTAATAATGATATTATTATTATTAATACTACTATTAATTTTATTATTAATAATAGTATTGTTATTATTATCATTAACATTATTATTATTAATAATAGTATTGTTATTATTATCATTAACATTATTAATTGTTGAATTAATACTAGTGTTAATATTATTAACACTATTATTATTACTATTAATTAAGAAATAATCAAGCAAATAAAATGATGTATATAAGTAAAAAACACAATATAATGCTACCAAACTCTGAAATAAGTTCGCAATCTCATTTTTCACAATAATCACAAATCTCTGAAATGATAAAATGAAAAAGTTACCAACATAAATAAAACTCATTTAAGTACAAAGAACTTGAAGAAACGCAGCCAATAGTATGCTTACAATGTATTTTAATGCTTACATTATTAATTATAATTACCATTATTGTTTATAACTAACATTGTTGTTTATAATTAACATTGTTGTTTATAATTAACATTGTTGTTTATAATTAACATTGTTGTTTATAATTAACATTATTGTTTATAACTAACATTGTTGTTTATAATTAACATTGTTGTTTATAATTAACATTGTTTTTTATAATTAACATTGTTGTTTATAATTAACATTGTTGTTTATAATTAACATTGCAATTCTAATTAACAGTATTAATTATTATTCATAATGGCTGATTACCAAATATGAAAATAGTCTTAAGCTATCTGAGTTAATTAATAAAATCTTAACACTTTAACCGTTTATTATAACACCAGTGATACATACATATAATGGCTTATTCCATCTTATGTACTACCAGTGATTCAATCAAGTTAATACATGTATACAGGCTAACATAAATGTGTATTTCCCTGTATACTTTTTTAAAAATTAAACCAACATACTGTATATCACTGGTGCTACATAAGATGGAATAGGCCATTATAATTAATCATGCATCACCGATGTTACAAAAAACGGTTGAGATATTAATGGAATCTTAATCAATCTTTAATTAATATGTTATTAAACAAATGCAAACATTTGAAAGTCGCCAATATTTGAAATATTTTCATTCAAAAATAGAACTTCACTATTTGGTTAAATGTCTTTAGAAAAATAGTATTTGACTAATTAATGAAATAAATCAAATTAATCAATTTGATCAATTTGAAAAATGAAGAATCAAAAATGGTTCAAATGTATTGGAAAATAAAATCAAAAGTTAGCATTAGTTGATGAAATAAAAACAGAAAACTTTCCAAGGTAAATAAAAGCAATGACTGAAATAAAATTGATTTCAACGGAAAGTCAAGTGTAATATAATTAACATTGTAAACAACTGATTGACGTAATTCGATTAACGGTAATAAATTTTTTCTATTCATCCAGATTCGAACGGATTGCTGATTTATTCTTATATTGGCACACTGCTGATTTATTCTTGTATTGGCACACTGCTCTTTCAGAGCCTGTTTGCAACTTTGTGAAATTATTTTTGTAATTTAATAAACTTGTTTCATTTGACGAATTAGTGCGATGTTATTTTCATAAAAGTCAATCAATAAATACTTGAATTAAAACGGTTCCAAAACTTTTGGAATGTTTTTTAATTGATTTGAAAGTCAATTTCACAATTTACTTTTATTTAAGACTGACTTACAATTTTATTTCCATTTGTTACTTATTGGATTTTTTGGGCTAGAACATTTTCCAGAAGGAGATGTACAGTATATGTATATATATATATATATATATATATAATATAATTTTAAAAAACTAAATTACTAGTTCTTAATAATAAAGATGTTTTGTTTCCACAATAAAATGATTGCTTTTTTAAAGAAGGCGGGTTGCTCCCCGGAACGTAGTTTGTTTTTAATGAAATAAGTTTCTTTAAAAAAAACAACGAATCAACATTTCAGTGAATATTAATCAATAATTTCTAGCAAATCGTTGTGGGATTAATTTTTTTATGAAAATATTTAATTTACATTGGCATAAATTAGAATCATTCATAAGCTATGATAATGTAGTTGAACTTTGTGACCTACCACTAATTCGTGAATGTTGAGCTTATTCCGGCTTCGAGAAAGCACAATTTGGTGGATGAATATTTATAAGGTTCTCATTAACTGATGTAGGGAAGAATATGTAAGTAAAACACTAAAAATCGTGCATTGAATAGGGTTAGGCGAGGGCTACATGCAAATTGGTATTGTTGTTTGTTAGTATTATTATAATGATTATTATTTGTTATTGTTTTTGTTGTTATAATTATTATTAATATTACTTTTATTGTTATTATTATTATTAATATTACTTTTATTATTATTATTATCATTATTATTGCTGTTTTTGTTTATTACTAGCTTTATTATTATTAATTATTTGTATCAGTTGGTTACAACAATATTAAATGCAATCTCGACTGCAGGTACATCCTCGGCCACCAGACGTCTCTCGGGGCGTGGTCCGAGCCAAGTGGGAAGTTCTACGACCGAAAGCTCCTCCCCTCGGCGTACTCCTTAGCCATGGAATCCACGCGAGGCTTCAACTTGTCCAGCACGTCACACGTCCTCATCCATCTGTCTGCTTTAAAGCAACTGCCATCGGTGAGAATTTAAGTTGTTGGATGGACGATAGTTTAGTCAAGGTCAATACATGATAACATTGTTAGGGTCGTTATAAGATATTTTGGTAGTCAATACATGATGTTATGGTTAGGGTCATTATACGATAGTTTGGTCAGAGTCAATACACAATATAGTGGTTTTAGTCAAAACACAACACACTAGTTACAGTCATTATACGATAGTATGTTCAGAGTCAGTACTGAATAAAGTGGTTAGGGCCAATACACAATATAGTAGTTAAGGTCATTATAAGATATTATTGTTAGTCAATACACAATATATAATGGTTAGGGTCATTATACGATATTGTGGTCATAATCAAAACACCATACTGTGGTTATGGTCATTATACGACAATGTGGCTAGAATCGAAACACCATATTGGGGTTATGGTCATTATACGCTATTATAGTCAGAGTCAAAACACCATGTGGTTAGGGTCATCATACGATATTGTGGTCCGAGTGAAAACACCATATTGTGGTTAGAGTCATTACACTATTTTGTGGTTAGGGTCATTATACGATGTTGTGGCAATCTATTTAAGGGAGTGTGATTAAATTATATACATTATAAGATGCTAATTTCAGAAATGCAATGCTTTGGTAAACATAGCTATATCATAGTGTGGTATTTTGTCATATATCCCATTAAGCAAGGCTATAATCACAATAGATTAGCAGGTGTAGACAATGCCATTGTGATAAAATGAAATACATGTTACAGTAATAAATAAATAAATAAATACAGTAATAAATTTTAAAATTCGATTCTAAGAAACACGACATGGTCGCAGTGTTACATATATGACATTAAGCAATTTTAAACGCATGTTATCGTGCATTGAGTAGACACGTATGACGTATATTTTATTCATAAATCTGTAAATTCAAAAAACAAAACTTTGATCTTTGGTTGATAAAATTTGAACTTGTGATTTCATTAATATGAACTTTTCATTATACAAAAATACAAACAATTAAATTAACATTTCCGTACAACAAAACAAATGTATTTCAATATGTCAAATCAGTTTAATTTTTATTCTGGATTAACAAAATATTTTTCAACCTAACTTAATAATAATTTTCAGCCAATAGACGAAGAGATCTACGGTGCGATGAAGAAGGGCCGTGATTGGCTAGAGGATTACTTGGATTTGGTGGGCAAGGCGTCGCGGCCGTTGGAGGTGTCGTTGGTAGCGTTGGCATTGCATAAGCTAGAGTCCAAGAAGGCAGACGTCGCATTTGGGGCACTGGCAAGGAACGCCCGGCAAGAAAGTAAGTTCTCATTGGTCAGAATTTTCGTGTTCCTGCTTCTAATTGGTTCAAAGTTCCAAATTTATTGTCTCTCATTAGTCCAAATGTTTTGTTTACTTGTTGTTCATTGGTCTACATGTGTGTGTGTTTCTTATTTTTGATTGGCTCACATGTTCATACCTTGATTAGAAATTTGTTAAATATTACCCATTAGTAATTTTATGCAAAATAATGAATTATTTGTTTCATTTAGACACACACACACACACACACACACACACACACACACACACACACACACTTATATATATATATATAATATATATAAAATATTAAATAAATAGCAAAACAATTGTGTTTCTTTTCGCGGGAAATAATTAAACTGAATTTTCAAGAAATAAACAAAAATATTCTTTATTTAGAAAACTTGAATTACAAATGCAAACCAAATTTATCCGTTGCCATACACGAGTTTAGTGCGGGAATAGAAATTAGCTTTGCCGTACTCTTAACTGGATAATTTATCTCATTTTTTATTGCATTACCAAACATAACCTTACAAATTGTAGTAACCAAGGCAAGCACACACACATTTACTATTGTATACTGTACCAACACTACACTCAAAGACGAGTATGTGTGCACTTACACGTAAACTTACACATATACCCAGGCACGTGCACACATGCATAGTATGGCATATTGTACCAATACCCAAATTCATACATGTGTACATGTTCAGACGTAAAGCCATACATGTACCAACGAAAGTACACATATGCATACTATTGTATACTGTACCAGCACACACACACATACTCATGCATGAGTATACAACGACTCGTAAACTCACACAAATACAAACACTCTTACACACACTGTTCGTCCCTGAGTAACTAATAACTTTTACGATAAGGTCTAAATTGCATTGAAATTTGTGTTGAAATAACCTTTGTCTTATGGAACGAATTTTCTTGTTAAGGACTAAAAGTAAACTGTTTTCCTTTTCTTCAATATGAATGTTTAATTATAACTTTGACCTTATGTTTCAAAGGGTTAATTATAGTTTTTATCTAATGTTTCAAATGGTTAAACAAACATATAAACATTAAATATTAATGTTTTGTTAAATATGCGGTTTTAATTAAACTCGTATTTATACATTTATTTGTTTAGAAAGCGTTAATTCAAAAATTCAATTTAACCTTGTTATTCAGATATTCTTTTGTTATTTATTTTATTTAATTAAAAATAAAATTTATTAATTCAGAATAAATCAAATTTTACAAAACTGTTTTTAATTAATTGTAATTTTTAATTAGAATAATAAAATCATTTGTTTTTGATAAATGTAAATCCGCTGTTAAAATTAACACTTTAAATTTGTTTTTTATTTTTCAAATTGGTTTTGGAACAATTTTTAATTGAATTATAATCAATAATTTATTAGTTTACAAAGTTGATAGATTTTCAACATTTTTCATCTTTGTTCTATGAATTGTTTTTATTAAATTTTGTTTTCAAATTATATCCAATTAAAAGAATATTTTTGAGTAAAAGTAAACGAATGAAAAAAAAGAAAGGAAGATGATGGTGAGAAAAAAGGAAAAACTTTTTTTCTATAAACAAAAAAAATGAAATGCATTTTAATTTTTTTTAATGGGGGATTAAGTTTTGTTTACATTAACTCTATATAAATCATTTGTTGCGGTTTGTGCTTGCAGCCGCAGCGCATATCATATGCTCGCCCATATGTTGTTCATACTGACCTATCGATCTAGGTTTAATTGTACTCGCTAGGTTCCATATGTGCAGCCACTGCGTCATATGCGTTCACATATTGAAAAACAGTAACATACAAGAGTTGCTTTCAGTATTAAATTTGTCGTATTTATTCCTTTTGCGAATGCAGATGTTGAATGGTTGATCGTAAAAAATAAATTAAGGTAAAACATTTAAATGGTTTTACAAGTTTGATGTAAATAAGGTATACAATACTAAATAATATTAACCAACAATACTCATAAGGACTGAAACAAATTAAAGTTATATTGAAAAAGATCCTTACGCAATGGTAAAATACATTTGTGGCAGTCAATGAAGCACATAGCATACGCGCATCTGCTGCCCAGACTGACCTATTATAGCTTCAATTATAAACCCTCCCTGGCCGGAACAATGGGCTTTCCAAGCAAATGTATGTTATTTATTACATTATTTTGAAAAAACTTTTTCAATTTGCCTCACTTTTTTATTTTTAATAAAAACTTTGTTGCCTAACATCTATATTCCAACCCGTTAATAAAAGTACTGAAAAGACAACACGAAAAACCCTACGATGTGACTAAAAATACTATCATCTAAAACTGCCTTTTACATATTATTGATCATAATTATATAGCAATACACATAAATAAAAAACAACAGAAAATACGAGAACCTAACCTAACTCAACTCTCACGTGATATAAGCCAGTACATACACTAACCTTAAAAACATGAAGGCTTTTAGAGTTGCAAAACTGCCATGTTGTCTTCAAATATGACTTGATGTTGAAGTTAGTTTGTTCTTTTTGGAAATTGAGGAATGCTCACATATGGGGATCCTAACGTTCAAATTAATGACATAACATAAGCATATATTTTAACAATTCCACTTTATTTTAAAGACATTTTTACAATGTAAAAACATCCAATGTTGAATGTAGGCATGGAACAAACTAAACGTAGCCAGTAATCCTAATGTTCAAGTAAATAACATAGGCATATATTTTAACAATTGCATTTTATTTTAAAGAATTTTTTACAATGTAGACACAACCAATGTTGAGTTTAGGCATTAAGCAAACTAAAAACGTAGCTTGTAATTCACTTCGAATAGCGGGAACTAAATATGATGCGCATGGTTTGTCTCAAAAATTTCATCTGCTGGGTATTGAGATTCTTAATTTCATCCCTTTCACCAATGTATACATTGGAATGAAAATATAAATTTTTTTCGTTTCTTTGAATGTGAAATGAAAAGATATGTATCTTAAAATATTACAAAATACTATCAAACCTTGCAAAAAGTTGCTATAACAAGCCTAACAACCATTCATATTTCCTTACATTGTTAATAAATATTGGGTGTTGCTACAATTTATTACTATGCCTAAATTAACACTAGAACTGGTCACATAGTGCTTTTTTTACTTAAAATTTTTGTTTTGCTCTTTAATCTTTAATTATAGTTGAGATATGTTTTTATAAAATATTGGTCGTAGGCAATTGATAACTAAAATGGACTATTGACAAAAGTTAAATTACATTTCGTCTGTTAGCTTCATTGGTTTAAAAATAAAAAAAATATGTACGAATTTATATAAACATTGTATATAATGATATAAACGTATAAATATTTGTTTACCATTATATAAAAAGTGTAAGACTGTATATAATTGTATGAAATTAAAAGAAATGCATAAATGTGTATAAATGTATAAATATTTTTTTAATGTACACAATTATAAAATGGTATAGCAAATTGCAAACGTCCAAACGTTTGTATATTTGGGTAAAACGTATACAAATTGTATAAATTTTTGTAAAAATATAAAATTGTATAGATTTGTATAAAAAAACAAAAAATTGTGTATTTTTGTATAAAAAGTATAAAAATTGTATAGATGTGTATATAAAGTATAAACATTGTATATATTTGTATAAAAAGTATAAGAATTGTATAGATTTGTATAAAAAGTATAAAAATTGTATAAAAAGTATAAAAATTGTATAGATTTGTATAAGTCCTATCTGAAGTGAAATAAATCCACTGATTTACCAGGTGCCAGTGTCGACAGAAATCTTCCTCCAAAGTTGAACCGGGTTTTGCGATCCACCGTTTCCGGTATTTTTTATGTTTCAGCGCCGTTTTTTCGCTAGAAATTAGTTGGCAAAAAGTCTTCTTAGTTCTGTCCAGCCGTAATCTAGATCTAGATCTAGTTCTTACCTTTGCTGTTAAAAAAAATAATGGGATGTTTTTGGGAATAAGAAATATCTTCTTTAGTAATTTGTAATGTATCCCCATATGTAAAAACATGATAAAATAAAGTGTATACTATGTTATTCACACAAATTTTGAACAAAACATTGCGAATGAAATATTTGATCTATTGACTAAAACATTATGAATAGGAATACAACTATTGAACGAAACATTGTGAACACAGAATAAAACTATAGAATGACATTTTTTTAAACACTATGAATTATAATGCTGCTCAGGAACATCAGGTGATCTTATAAAGCTAACTCTTGAAATATAAATAAACACTAAATGAGCAAACAAACAAATATCGACTGTGTTCATTACTAACTAATTATGACAATTAATATTATAACAACATTATTATAACAGGTATCATTAAAATAGTTATCATTATAATTATAGATATTATAATAATAAACTTATAATAATTATTATTATATTATTAAATTTATAATAATTTTTGTTAAAATTTTAAACTGATAATAATTGTTAATATAACATTAAACTTATAACAATTATTATTATAACATTTAATTTATGATAATGATAATGCTAGGCAAATGCTAGAAGAAAGTATTTTGCATTTATTGAAATAGGGAAGCTGTTCTCAATATTTTTTGCAACCTCGGTTTAAACATTGAAAAAAATTGTTTTTTGAAAAAAATTTAGTTCCAACTATTCCTATATCATAAACCATGATTTATTTTTCGACCAAAAAAAATATTTGTGTTTGATGAGAGGAAAATATATTATTAACTTTCTTATGTAAAATAATAGTGATAAACGTTTCAAGTTTACTCCTTGAATTCTTAAGGGTTGGATCCTTCCCATATAGTAAGGATTGTTTTCACTACTAATTATATGCAATATAGACTAGTCCTTATGGTAGAAAAATTCTTTAGTTCTAAATCACATGACCAACTAACATTTGGATAAATATCTTACCATCAATCATCTTACCAACTAACATTTCGATAAATATCTTACTACCAATCATCTTACCAACTAACATTTCGATAAATATCTTACCATCAATCATCTTACCAACTAACATTTCGATAAATATCTTACTTTCAACATCTTACCAAGTCACATAGAAGGCTGATTAGCTGACATGTATGTCAATGATAAGATCTTACAGAAACTAAACATTTTCATTCCTCAATTTTTTTCATGATCATAAAATTACGTTTTTGCTGGCACGAAAACATATTTATTTCAATTATTTTATTTCAATTTATTTTGTAAATGGTAAAGAAACTTAATACGAGTCAGGTTAGTAGTAAGGTTGATTAAAGTTTGGCGAATGGTTTTATAATGTTCTTTAAACACTTTCAATTAAAGTGTTTTTTGAGTTCATAAAAAGTATACATAATTCTATTTGGGGGGGGAGGTACGTTAGGTTTGTTTTAATATCATTTCTGGAAGAGGGAGGGGTATTATAGTTGATACAAATATTTGCATTCAAATAGTTTTTATCTATTTAGTTTTAAGTAGAGTGGAAATTATTGTAGAGTTCAAAGTTTTATAATCAGCGATTTAGAGTACTTACAGGAGTTATTCCCCTCCGTCCATAGTTTTATAACAAATACTTCTATAATACGCTTAACTTTTTGGAAATAAACTACTTTAAATATACTTTTTTTTAAGTATTAAGTTTCATATCTTTTACATTCCAATTAATGTAATTTTATTATGATAATAATGAACGTTTGTTTTTAACAATTTAAAAGAAAATAAATAAGTTTATTTTTTGAAAAACCAGCGTCCATGAATGATCTCTGATTGGTGTGGTGGATGATTTCAAAACAACAAAAATAAATGATTTTATGGAAATGTTTGTTTAAATGAAAATAAAGAACATTTTACTCTGGTGTCACTAAGGATATTTTTTGTGAAATCAGCGTTTACATATTAAAACATACATTTTATTAGAAAGTTGAAATTCATGGTTAAATGAGATTTTTATTTGAAAGAACTGGAGATTTTATGAGAGAATGCCTGAAGGACATTCTTCCCACAAGTTAGTATTTTTCTAAATAATAGACAGTTTAGGAGTTTTTAGACTTGGCCAATCTATCGTCAAATTCAAGATTAACGACATTTGAAGGGTGAGAGATAATTTTATTAAAAACAAATGAAAGAAAAGTGTTAATATAATAAGGTATATAAATATATTTCAAAAACCCCCCTCAAATTTAAATTTTTTTAACATACAAACACAACTTTTAATGCGTAGCATTTACTCGTACGTGTGTGTTTTTAAATTTATTAAAACGGAGAATAACTCAAAATAATTTGAAACTAGTTTGTACATTTAAAATAATTTATTTATTGATGAGGACTCTTGTTTCTTGGGCAAAAGTACAAATAATCTGAAAACTTATTTACAAAACCAATACAAAATACAAAACCAATGATAGTTTTCAAGCTTAATGCCTCATCCTGTGTAAATGAAGTCTTTTTTTGCTTTGCTAAGCTGATTTATAAAATTTTGTTTTGTTTCTGGCACAAGACAAGATAAAGAAAGGTTCTGCAATGTTTACCTAAGCTTTATCTTTGATTTCCAACAAATTTATTTCACCTTTTCCTTCCGTAAACTTTATTTCTGGTTTAAAGAACCTTATTTGGAAAGCTTTGCTTTTTTTAAATGTAAACATTGCAAGTATTTATTTAGCTTAAATATTTATTTGATATTTTAGAAACTAATTAACAAATAAATCATATAACTAAATGCTATACTGTATATTTTTAAATAAACACATGCAAGTGTTAAGCTCTACTCATTGTGTTTAGTTGTACCACTTATGTGAATGATTGTTATTTAAAAGTTTTCATTAATAAGGTAATATTAAAAAAGTAAAGCACTATTATTCACCTTAGTCTAATTATTTTATGTATAAGATTACCAAGTTGAAAAAACTTATGTGTCTTATGAAATAAGTAATTCGAAATATTATATTGTGGCCACATATTGTCTTGAATTATTCAAAAATTTTTTGATAATCGCGTGTGATGAAAAAAAAAACAAAGACATAGTGACCCAAACACACACACACGCACGCACACGCACAAACGCATACGCACAATTACATACGCACGCACACACACACACACACACACACACACACACACACACACACACACAAACAAACACACACACACACACACACACACAC
>JARUHE010106139.1:0-14860 GCA_031471125.1 Archaeomysis grebnitzkii
TATATCTATATACACATGTATACATGTATGTATATATATCTATATATATATATATATAAACTCAAATATATATTAAGCCGATTTTTCCTAGTATTAACTGGTTAATCTACAAACTTTGAACTACTGTATCTACCAAAATACTAATAATTTATGGGTATATGTATCCTTTATTTTCTCATACCTTCCTTGCTTTTAGTTATCTATGAACAATTATACAACATTAATACATAACATCATATGAAAGAATTTAATTAAGCAATTGTGAATCATAGCGAAGTGAAGTATTCTATATACTGCTACTCTTTTGTTGTCATTGTCGCTAGTTTTATTTTTGTTTTAGTAGTTTATTGTTTATTTAATATTATTTAATAAACATGTAAATAAATGTATCATTTATATTTTTCTCTCATTTCAATAAAGCGCACACAAACTAAGTTATATGAAACATAATAAATCATTAATAGAAGATAATAAACCATCAAATCTTGAAAGAATTCCACTTTTTCTTACAGGCCTATACACTTTATTTCTTAATAGTCAATCTTAAAAATATTTTCTATCAGTTCAAGAAAGTTCTTACCTACACTATGGTATATGAATCATAATAAAAAAATGCTATTTTCTTCAATTTCACTTATTGAAGAGAAGTTAAAAATAAAAACTAGTGAAACTGTATGATAATAGTAGCGTGTCATGTCGAGAGCTCGTATACATTTCGTTAGGCTCGTGATGCCTACGTTATATGAAATTTTTTTTTCAACAGATTAAACTATGATTAATCACAAGGCAGATCATCATGTTCAAGCCATAGTCGCATTTGGTGCAACCTTTTGTTATTATTATGGTTAATAAAAGAAAAAATATAATAATCATATCTGGGTAAAATTAACGAAACCAAAATGTAATACAAGATTTGTTTCAATCATAAAATTGTAATAAACAATCAAAGGTTTTCTAGATAATTTAAAAAAAATTTAAATCAACGATGAAAAACATTTAAAAAGTTACGAAACATTTAAAAAGTTACGAAACTTTTGAAAACAGTTAGATTAAAACAATAATAATTTTGAAGCGTGATACATCTCAGTAAATGTTTTTATTTTTTTATTTGTTAAGTTGAAAAACAATCTGATTCAACAAACAAATTTGTTTTATAATTATTTAAAATGAAATATAATTCTAAAATATAGAAATTACCTCCACTCTTAAAACAAAACAACTTTAAAAGTTTTATAGTTGTTGTAACTTTACAATTTAATTAAAAGTTTTATAAAAATAATAAATTAAAATAGTTTTTATAAAAAATAATAAAATCTTTCAAGTCTATTCCATACATAAATTAGCCTTGAAGCAATGTTATGTTTATATAAAGCTATTTTAGTAAAGTTAAGCAACAAATGTAATACAAAATAATAACCAAAGTATTTTGCAACATATTTATTTATAGCTGTGAGATATTTTCAATTTCTTGTCGATTTCTAACAATTAAAATGTAATTATACATTTTTTAGCTATTTTTTATAGATTTATAATTCAAATTTAATTTTAATTATAAAAAGTTTGCTAAAACATTAAGTAACTTTGCAAACAATTTTCAATTTATTTAAATTATTTATATGTTTTCTTATGAAAATGTTTTTTATATTAAATTACATATTTATTATAAAAAGAAGCCTTGAAGAATACATGGATATTAGGTAGAAACAAACATTGTCTAAACACTTGTTTTATTAAATCGAATAAAGTTTTTAATTAAATTTAAAAAAAAATGTTAAATGTAAATCCTAGCATGACGAAAATCTTTAAAATATATTTGAAGTATTGAAAATAGATCAATAGTTCGAATACTTTTTTGAAATTAGTTATTATTATATGCATTGTGCGGGGTCAGTTAACTAACATTCATAACATGCCTAACATCTTGACACATTATTATAATTTTTTATTTTTCATTTAAGTATATTTTTATCTAAACTAATAGTTTTCCCATTCACTTAAAATCTAAATTACTATTTCATAAATATAATTTAGCGTTGTTTTTCAAACGTCAAAAAATATTGATAACCTTAAGGTTTTTAATTCTGTGTCATGTTGTCCTCCGCACAAAGTTTAATTTTATACATTTTCGTTGAACCCTTTGAGGACCGCTGGTACATATGTGTACCACAAGATTAATTAATTTATTTTTTTTAGATATTCAAGTTCTCAAGAACTAACATATATTATTTAAATATAAATACAAATTATAATGCGTGATTAAATTGAAAAAATGGAGGCAAACCTGTCGATGCTTTAGTTTCAATTATTGAAATAAACCCAACGGCAACTTTGTCGCATGTTCAACTAATGATGGAATAATTCTAGACATTTATTTCCACTCATGTGTGTTTAATAATTTGTTCTCAAATATTAAAAGCTCATATTTGATATTTATATTTATAATTATATTTATTTATATTTGATATTTATATTTATAATTATATTTATTTATATTTGATATTTATATAAAAACATGAAAATACTGTTGAGCTGTTCAAGTTATATTGTTTTGGCATTAAACTTAAGCCATTGTTTTAGTATTTATAATTTATATAAGAAAAGTAATAGTTATGACGTATACTACATTCAAACTATATATTTCTCGAGTTATTTGCAAGAACTTGAAAGAATGAAGCAAAGTGAAGTGCCAAATATTATTTGTTTTACGATCGTCACAAACTTTCAATAAAATAAATTATTACAATTAACTTAAATAGAAAAAAAAATAATATATGAGAGCATCTGATTTTGAGGTCATTTTTGTGATTTCAAACCAATAAATTATCAACTTTGAAAAATGTGAAATTTTTCCTCGCACCTGCATTTTATGCATTTTATGGCATTTAATCATTTTGCATATGGCATTATGGCATTATGGCATTATGGCATTATGGCAATGAATCCTTTTGCCTTTATTAATTCAGTTTCATTTCAACATTGATCGCAATTCAAATAATTCTTGAAGAAATTTCGAAATTTGAAAAAAAAATATTAGTTCAAAAAGTGAAAAACTGATCTTGATACTGTATGATTGGTTACATTATTTTTCTGCTTTTTACGATAATTTATATTTATTTATTTCATAAATAATAATTATAAATAATAAAATCTCTCATTTTAGTGCAACAATAACAATCAATATATGACAAAGATAATGTTTAACAGTTACAAAAAACGAACAATATTTAGAAAATTGTATTTCAAAACGCATGAGAGATTTTTTTAATTTATGATACAGATGGATATCAAACTGTTACGAAAATCAGATTTAAAGCAGAAATTTAAATTTAAATATTTTTTTGTGAAAAAAATCTTATAATGAAAAAATAATTCTTAAATATTATTAAAATTAAAAATAACAATACTTACACTTATAACACAAAAAATAATTCTAGTTATGCTTATTAAATTAAAAGTTTACTCTTTGCTTTATTTTTTTTGCTTTAGTTAACTATTGTCATCATTGCAAAGTAAAAGACAACTAACTTTCAAGACAATAATAACCCTAGGCAGTGAATTTATTTTATTTCTGTTAATAACGTGTTAACTATTTTTAAATTATAACTAAATACAAATTGTTCCCCTTATGTAAACAACGTTTAATGCGTAGACCAATGTATCATTTGTATATATTATCGAACTTAGCTCAAAAATACAACACTATATTGATTGGCAATAGCACACGTGAGGTAAGCTCTATGTTAACTCATTGTTGATTACCTCACTCGTGCTATTGTCGATCTATATGTGAAATTGTAATAAAACCAATACCCTTCAATAATAACAAATTAGTAAAACTTTATGGGAAAGAAAGAAATTTGACCGATTTTCTTGTGCATGTTTGTACATTCTTTTTCTAGATTACTTAAATAATATATTGTGGTTTTCATCAAATGTTTCATGCACCTCCCTAAGACCTTAATTATTTAATGTCATACTTTAGAAAGAAATAACGACTTTCACGATGTAAACTATGGATAAATGGCCGGCAGACTCCCATGAAATAAACAAACAGTATTGGCTGGAATGACGAGAAATATAAATTTTTCAGATAAAATGCTCGTGGCAAATTTGAATTCAATACAAATTTATGTAGCTCTTCAAACAAAAAACTTTACATTTTTTTTTATTGAAAAATGTCTGCTAAATTGGACATTTATAATTTATCTGAAATGTACAAGTTACAACAATTCTGGATACAGATTCAAAATCAGCATACTTGATTTATTCTGAAATATATGTGTTTACCTCAATAGCAAAATATTTTCTGTCCACTGTAATCAAGATCATTCGAACAAAACTAAAAACAACAATTTAATCAAATTTAACAAAGATAATAACTATCAGTAAGATATAATAAGTAATTCAACCAAATTTGTATATCGAAATGAGCTTCAAAATAAATTACCATCATCTTTGATCAAACGTGATCAGTAACACATAGCATTGCATTCACGAAGTTAACCTTAGGAAGATTTAATTACTCCAAATCTATTTAAGGTTGTTCAAATACTCGAATATAGATCAGCTAATGAATTATTAACCATGTTTAAAAGTTGAAAAAATAATTCTAATTTATGAAACATGCAAACTTGCTGTTTCGTGCGCTTACCAAAATTGGCTTTATTTATAATAGATCAAAAAGTACGGTACTTGAGCGTTTGTTTTATGTAAACTGTAATAACAAATTTATACATTTTACTTTTCTTTATTGTGATTGTTTCTAAAAACTATAATTTCAGAACAAAGGTATTGCAGTAAATTGAATAAAATGTAATCGCTTAACACTTAAAATTGATGAGTGTTTTTTTTAAAAAAAACCTAAAATTTAGTATTTATTATAACCTCACCATGTCACCAACTTCACAAAAATTAAATTTGCCCGAAGAAATAATAACACTTTGAAGACCGCTTAAAACTGCGGATAAATAGTCTTAAGATCTTATAGTTCCGAGATTTGCTTTTTGCGATGCAAGATAATTAATAAATGACCGCAAAATAGTGTTCACCAGACTTACTTTGGTTATATTGTTCAGATTATCCGGAGGAATGCCATGAACACTCTTAAAAGACATTTTAATTCAGCACGGAAAGCAGTGGCAATATGAATTTCACTGACGAAGTAGCGTGGTTATAATTTCCTACAGAGAGTCACAACTTGATGTTGATCGTTTAACTCGGTAAACCACAGTATACCAACATACAATAATATTTATTAGAGTAAGTAAACGTATGGACAGCATTTTGTTGCTTACACATTTGTGGTTTGACGAAGTCTCGAAAGATTGTTTAAGCATTCAGTTGATTTTTTTACAAAGTAAATTTTAAATCTGATAACATATAATCACACTGTGATATTTGGTATAATTTTGTTGTACCAATCTCCTTTTTACCGTTGATTCTCAATGTATAGACGATTTTCCAAGACTATAGCTGTTTTATTTTTGCAATTCGATAAACTTTAATAACTACAGTAGGTAAAAAACGCATCAGGTTGACAATCTGATTAACAGACGGCAACTTTCAATACCCAATCTAAGCTGTGATGTTGAAATGGCACCAAGATTCTTATCAGAAAAATTACAAAAAATTCATACAAAAACGTTTTATCAGGCACTATTTAATTTTTTACAAGGTAAATATATTTCTTAATATTATCCATTATTACAGAAGCTTTCCTACTGCCTCATCTAGATTTCGCTAATTCAATAACTCTTCAATAGCTCTTCAGGAAGTTATTATTTCATTATTTTGAGTAAGTTTAAATATTATGTCTTATATCGTTATTCCACGGTTTAATATGTTCCTCTTATGACAAATTTTAACATGTTTTATGGTTTGTTGACTTAATTTATATAATTCTATTCTTAAATTTCCTTCAACCTTGGCATTATTTCGCTGACTTAGAACATATCGGTAAGCAAAAAAAAAATTGATCAAATGTACAAAAGGGTGGATGAAGTACTAGAGCAACACCTAGACTTCGTAAAACGAGTACCTGAGTTAAAAGAGCTAATTAAGCTAATAAACATATTAATATATAATATATATACAGTATACACATACTTAATGAAAATATTTGAGTGGGATTTTTTATTAACAAATCTTTACAGTTTCTTTTGACAAAACAAAAATATTCAATGGTTCAAAATTTCACAAACTTGAACGTTCAAAAACGGGTTGTGTTTAATTTCAGATTACATAAAAGATAAAAAAACAAATAAATAATAGTTTTAATTTTCAATGAATAAGAACAATAATGTCATTTTTGGTTATTAATGAATAATTTTTTTTTCATTACAATAAGGTTAAATAGTATTAGAGTTAATTTAAATACTTTATTTAAATTATAAATTTAAGGAAAAACAATAATATTAATAAAATTAATCACAATAATAAAAAAATTTATAATAATAATAACAATAATAATAATAATAAACATAATGGTAATAATAACAAAATGGTAATAATAACAAAATGTTAATAAAAATAATGATAATAATAAAAAAAATGATAATAATAAAAATAAAGATAATAATAACAAAACAGATAATAATAAAAATAATGATGATAATAAAAAATTGATAAGACCAAGATTTGATGGTTAAAAGATTAAAATATGACCGCCATAAATAAGAATAATGATGCTAATAAATTTGTTAGCTCGAGCACAGCGAAGTTTATGTTAAAAAAATTGTGTTTGGGTACAAAGCAAGCTACTTGATGGAAAGTAAAAAGCAAAACTATGTAAAATAAGAAAAAATTATCATAATTTCCTTAAATTATGCAAATATTCTTCAAAAATAGATGTTTTATGTTCAAAAATTGCAAACCTTCCTAATTTAAAAGTGTTTTCTGCCAAAACCAAAAGATAAATTTGATGTTTTGTTAGTTATTTAAAGGCTTTCCAAAAATACAAGAAGTATTGCTTCACTAATTTAGTATTTTCGGTAGCTGTTTAACATCAATAAAACATATGCGAGGATGAGTTTTGTCTGGATTGGTTCATATTTTTTTATTTTTATTGCATTGTCATTCATTTCTTGTGGTACTTTTTTCATTGTTTAGTGGAAGGTCAGAATAATTGGAGGACTAAGAGGCAAAGTATGCCAAGTGGTGTAGTAACTCTATTGGGGTTGGACATATTAATTCTGAAATAAACAAAGTATAAATACATTTTTTAAATTAGGCGGGCATAAATATCCATAAATGTGGATTAATATACATACATGTGGATAAATATACATAATTATGCATAGATATACATAAATGTGGTTAAATATACATAAATGTACATACATATAGATAAATTTCATTAACATACATTAATAAACATACATGTGTAGAATTATACATGCAAGTACATAAGTATACACAACTATACATAATATAACATAAATGTGCATAACTGTAAGAAATGAAACTGTATTTGGTCCAGATTTATTATATCTCATATATAAACGAGGAAATTATATATGAACGTTAATGAGTTGTTGTGTTGTGGGACACTTGTATTTATTAGCCGGTGTTTAATTGAACTTATAGCCTTAAGGAGATTTTGTTAAAAAAATTATTTTTAGAAAGAGTTTGATACATGAACTATATGCTGGTAATGCTGGTGTATATTGTCTAAAAAGGTAAGTATTGCTTGGCTAAGAAAATAAATAAAAAAAATATTTCAAATGAAAGAAATATTTTCTTTGTCTTGAAATAATTATTTTACTGAAATATTATTTATTATTCTAAGAAACATTTTGTTTAAGAACTCATTATTATTCTGCTCTTTTTTACTGAAGAAATAATGGATTATGGCATCCCTTTTGACAAGACAACTTTGTTAATTGAAAATTGCTTGGCCGGCCAACTGTCACTTAAATATATTTATAAGTTCTTAAATTACTTAAAACAAGATTAAAATTGTTCTTTAAGAAACAACTTTGTTTTAGACACAGACTATTTTATTAATGAACCTCTTTTTATTTTTAATTAAAGAATAAATTGTAAGATTTGAACTTTCTATATCCTTTAATAAATTATGTTTATTACATGGTTTAGTTGACATAATTTTGGTATTTATTATATAAAACCAAGGTTAATGAGTACAAAAACTGTCCATACCAGCGTAAAAATCATAATAGCTTAAAGTTGTAGAAACAATCATTAATCATTATATTATTAAAAATCATAATTATTAAATTCTCTAAACAAAAAAACTTAAAAAAGTCCTAAAACGTTTTTGTCGAGTTACCAAAATGATAATTATTTTAGCTTAACATTAAAATGGCAATCTTACAAATAGTTTTAATGATAATTGTATATCATTAAAGTTATATCTGCTACCTTGACCCCTGCAGGTAATTCATTTTTGCATAAATAAGTTTACAAACTTATGAAAACAAACAAAATACTTGTAAATATAAAATCATAGAAACCTGAAAGATATGTATAGATTACATACAAAGATATGGTGTATAATGTAATTTAGTGTATGTTGAGGAATAAGTCTACATAATTTTATATTATGTTTATTATTTAGGGATTTTTTACAAGTCTTTTTATACATTTCATATAATGAAAGAGCATTTTTGGAATATTAAATTTAATAATGTTTGTTGTTTTTTGCTTGAAATAAACAAAACACAAGTGTTTTAACAATGCTGGTAGTTTTACATTATTTAAAATAATTATATACAATCTTCAGTCTTAAAAATCCAAATTCTAGCAAACTAAAATGTTCAACATTACTGCCAACTTTTATTAAATTCAACTTATAATTTAAGTGTTTTCATTGACAGGCATGCCCCTGCAGTTGATATAATTCATTGATATGCATATCCATGACTAAATAGTTTATATATGCAGAGAAACCAGGGTATTAACATTGACAATTATTTCTAATATGAATATTAGTTTATATCATTGCGAGCAAATGTTTTTTTAAATATTTTTAAAATGGTTGCTGCAAAAATAAAATGAAAGATTGAAAGTGCATTCAATCCATCAATGTTTATAAACAACGATTTTATAATTGGACGAGGTTTCATTCTTCATGTGGGTTGAAAAGAGAGCTCTGGACGGCTGAGAGCAACATGTGTTTTCTCATTTTTGTTAGGAAAAGTGTAGACCAATAATACAATAAACATTTTAATGTTTTTTGTACATGAATTTATTTATTTATTCTGAGAAAATACACACCACTGTTTCGATTACAAAACTATATTAGTGAAACTAAATTATATTGAAACCCAAAATAAGAATTTAAAATATTTTTTAAAATGATTATTAAAGTTTAAAAAAGGCACTAAAATTTACAAAAAAAAAACAAACAAACAGTGCATAACGTCATAAAATGTATTCAAAGCTTACTTTCAATTTTTAGATGTACTTACATTTTAATTACTGAGCCCTTGTCTTGTTTTATGTCTCAACTTTTTCAATTTTAAAATCTCTATAAAACTCAATTAAAAACTTATTAAAACTTGATTAAAACAAAAAATATAATTCACATCTTACTCTAAAATTTTCAACGAGCTTTTTTTAACTATTTTTATTTCTTTAGAATTGTTAGAATTTGAGTGAAACTCGATCAAATTTTGTTTTTGTGTATTCAAAATATAAAAAGTTGTGGTCACCAAAATTTTTGTCAAAGTGTCTGCTTATGTTTGTTGTTGATCTTACGATCATTGTAGGGTTTGTTATTATCATTATTGTTATCGTAATTATTTTATTGGTATCATAGTTAATATTTTAATTATACATCCATGTAAATATAAAACATTTTCAAAAATAACAAAACCAAAGAAGTCGAAAAATAAATGCATAATTCCTATATTATTATCAAAGAGATTAACATACATGTTGATGAAACATCATTTTAAAAACAGAATTATTTATAACAAAACTTTCAAATTTTATATTAATATGTTTATAAAATCTATTAATATTAAACACTTTTAATTAATAATTAATTACTACTAACTAATACTAACTAATACTAATTAATAATTAATTAATTTTAATTAATAATTAAATATTTAATATTAATTAACAATTAATTATTTAATATTAATTAATAATCAATTAATAATAATTAATATTAATAAATAATTTATTGTATGGACCTGGTACAATGATAGGCGCATCAATCTGGACTTAAATTCCAATATTTTTACTTTGCTCAAGATACTGCCGATTCGACGTCAATATTCTTTGTGTAAACTTTCATTTGAAATAATTATAGAGTCTTGCTTAATGCTTATTTTTTAAAGTTCCCTTAATTTGGGTCACTTATAGTTTTGTATTTTTTTAATATTAAAATGTTTAGCATTTATGTTCATTGGGATTATATTTTTTATTTAAGTGAAATTATTAAACAATAATATAATTACATTTTATTGTATCATAAGATATGGCAACACCTCTATCCCAACCTCAACCTAATTAAATATAAGCACATATAAATCACTCTCTGGTAAACACTAGTTTATGACTTTGCGGGCATTAATGTGAAGGACATTTTTAAACTGCTGCCCTCAGCCGTCCAGAGTTCGCTCTTAAAACCATTTGAACAATAAAGCCTTATCCAACGAACTCTGGACGGCTGAGGGTAGCAGTTTAAAAATGTCCTTCACATTAATGCCCGCAAAGTCATAAGCACATATCTTATAACAATTAATTGAGGTTTTAAAGCTTTAGAATATTTGTGTAGATAGTAAATAATTTAATAACATAAGTTTGATCAAATACAACGTAATTTATAAATATAACATTACACTTTACATTATCAAAATTATTTTTTTTTAAGAGTGACGTCACATTTTTCTTTTTAAAAAACATTATTTCAAAAACTCGCCTTTTAAGAATATGAGATTGAATGTCTTTGGCTCAGGCTTAGTCAAAATCTTAGAGAATAATTCTCGTATCTGCAGTTAATAGTTAATCGATAAAAAAACAAATGAAATTCAAAATAGCAATACAGTAATTCTTCATCGATCGTGGGTATTACGTTTCAGAACCTCCCGCGATAGGGAAAATCCACGACGTAGAAACATATGGTTAAAGTGATTCATCAGGGTATTGCAATGTTCTTTTATACAAAAAATATTTCAAAAGCCCTCACACTCTCTTATAAAACTATCATATTTATACTCTTATAAACCTTTTAATATTTTTTAATTAATGTCTATATTAGATACAATACTGCATTTTTATTTTTAGTCAATAATTTATTACTTTTTAGGCTATACATTTTTTTTTTCAAGTCTGTCTGCGATGTATTGAGCCGCGATAACGAGGAATTACAGTAAAAATGTTTTGTATGAATTGCTTAAATAAAAATAAATTGTTTGAAACTTATTTTTAGTAAGAAATCAATT
This sequence comes from Archaeomysis grebnitzkii, assembly GCA_031471125.1. Classification (NCBI taxonomy): domain Eukaryota; kingdom Metazoa; phylum Arthropoda; class Malacostraca; order Mysida; family Mysidae; genus Archaeomysis; species Archaeomysis grebnitzkii. The sequence goes on from JARUHE010106139.1 coordinate 11,415, forward strand.
TCACAATTCTTATACTCGAAAAATCAGTTTGAAGACACAACATTTAAGTTAAATGTGAAAAAGTTGAGAAAGCAAAAGTTTAATCATTTTTTGTTTATTTTGTGAAAGTACCAAACTCTAAATTTGGTTAAAGGATAAAATTCATGAGTTAGCATTGGTAAACAATTTTATTAAAATTTATTTCTGTTTTTGAACTATAAATCAAAAAACAATTTAAACTTTAGATTCTTATACTACAAAAAATGCTAAATGAAGAAATATTCAAACCAGTTTTTGTTATTTATTAAATATATAATCATACTAATACTAGCACGGGAAATTATATGTTTAGATAAACATTAAAAACATATTTATAATGTTTGTAAAATAAACTAAGTAAATTGTTAAGAAACTCTTCAGTTTAAAGATTTTTATCTGGAAACTTCACAATCAATCCAACACTTTGAACAACTGTCAAAACAAAAATAAAATTTCACAAAAAATTGATGTGCATGATTTAAAAGTTGATTCTGCCAAAGTATTAATTGATTTTTTAATATTACCAATATTTATTTTTAAGTATTGAGGTAGGTCTACAAAAAGTTAAATCTTTGTGTGACTCATAATCTATTTATAATTACTATATTAAGGAACATAGTTATTATTATAAGACATGTAAGTAACTATGCTATAGTATATGTATCATACTTTAATCAGTTTGTATGTAGCACTAAAGCTTGTCAGGTTAGTAGGTGAACAGTGCTGTCGAGACTTATGTGTTAAATGAAAATCAAACATCTTGGCTATGATTTATTTGCTAGCTTTGGTAGGAACGAACATGCTAATGAATATAGGGGTTTTGAATGCTCATGAATGAGCTTATGATTGCGCTAATGGACATGCCTTAGTGTGCTTATGAATTTACTTTTGATGTGTTATTTATGTGCTTATCAATGTTCTTTATGTAAATGTTATGCAAGTGTTTTGTAATGTGTTTATGGATATACCTATTAATGTACTCATTATGTGGATTGAATGTATATACAGTATCAATGTGTTATGGATCATGCATGAGCTTATTTATGTGTTATGATTGTATTATGAATGTGCTTGTTAAGTTTTATTGATGTGCTTGTTAATGTACTAATGATGGTATTAATAATGAGCTTATTAATGTTCTGAATTTGCTTATGAAATTATTAATGTGCTTATGGATGTGCAATCTTGTGCATTCTGTTCATATTCGCGAGTGTGAGTTGGCTTACAGGGAGATGGAAATCCTTGAAGGTGCGTGATTGGAAAAAAGTAATTTATTAATTTATTCCGTTTTGCAATCTAATCTCGTCCTCGCAATCTCAATTGACTGCAATTATACAGGAACTAAAAGAGTGATCAATATTAGTTCATTTTGAAGCATGCTATAATTCCATTACATAAATCATAGATTTGTTGTAACTTTATTTTTGTTATGAACATATTTTTTGTCTTCGCCAGGAAACTGGTTTATAAAAAAAACAATTTTTATTTATAGTTATGTAAACAAAAGGAAACAGGAGCATTATACTAGATTGACAATTATAAAAGAAAAATGCTGTAAGTTGTTACCATGAAACCATATTTTAAAGATGGCCAAAGATCATATGAACATAAATTACTTTAACAAAAACATTTTTTAACTTTAAATAAGTGAAACTCCTTTAAAATAGTTTAATACTTTACAAATAATAGATCTTGTCTTAAAATGAAGCCTAACTGTTACCCACAAACCTTCCACATTTATTTCCAAAAATATTTTTATTTGTTTCAAGTTTGTTGATATCTTAAAAACATGAAATCAAAAAATATTTGATTGAATAAGTATTTCGAATATTTAATCAAATGTTTTCCTTAAAAAAGAAACAAAGAAGGACAATCAGCAAGGAGGAAGAATGACGTCAAGAGCCACGCCCATTTTTTGATGCCTTAATTGCAGGATTGAATGTCGTGGATGGCACTTTGGTCAATTGGAGCAACGTGGCTCCATCCTAGACACATCGACAATAAATGGATAGCAATAGCACAAGTGAGGTAAGCTCTATGCTATTTGAATGTGGGTTACCTCACTTGTGCTATTGTCGATACAAATATAAGATAAAATAACACAAGTGAGGTAAGCTCTATGTTGTTTGAATGTGGGTTACCTCACTTGTGCTATTGCAGATCCAAATAAACTACAACTTTTTGTATTTAATTTCATGTAATTGAAATTATTAGACAAATAAACCTTCAGTTAAATAAGTTAAGTATCATTATTTCTGCGCTTTAATATTCATTTGAATAATTTGTTTTTAAATTATATTATATAAATTATTATACAGTATATTATATGGATAGGACAAGTTTGGTACCCACATTCAAATAAAATAGAGATAAATAAAATAATAATAATAGCATAAGTGAGGTAACTCACGTTTAAATAACATAGAGCTTACCTCACTTGTACAATTGTCGACCCATGATCACAAGTGGGGTAACCCACATTCAAATAACATAGTGCTTACCCCACTTTTGCTATAATCGATCCATGATTAGACATAATTTATTTATTTTTAATTGAATAAAATCAGATGTTACTGCTGTTGTTGTCGACCCAAACTCCCTCTTTGACAGAAATGATAGAATTGTTCTTCTTACATATTAAAATGCATTTTGATAACCTTCGTGTTTTGTAAAAGAAAGCTTAAATAAATTATTTGGTATTATAAAAATAATTCCAATCAACTTTTTCCCCAGAAAAAAGGTAAGAAATTTATTCTAAATTAAAACTTATGGTACTAAAAATTTTAGAAACAAGTCATTGCTGTGTTCAAACTTTATGACTGAGAAAAGTTTTAAAATTATAATTTAACACCATAATTTAATTTATTAAACAATAAACGTTACAATTAAAATAGTTTGTAACATAAGAATGTTTAAACGAGTCTGTTTCTAACTGATAAGCTTTACAATAATAATTTAATCTATTAAACAATAAACGTTACAATTAAAATAGTTTGTAACATAAGAATGTTTCTAACTGATAACCTTTACAATAATAATAACCTTTCAAAAAAAAAAGATAAACTTTTCACAAAAAATGAAACAACTTTAAATAATTCGACACAAATCTTGGCGTGACTAATGTCGTTTTTTTTAAACCATAAAATAAATAAAATCAAAAGTTTTATTATTGTGGTTTTTGAAAACTATAAAGATTAAAATCTTAATAATGAAGCGAATAATAAAATGAAACTTTTCTCCTCTACACAAGTATATTTTTCAAAATGAATTCTAAATTAAATTTTAATCATTTTTTTTAAAAGAAGCATATTAAACTAGTCAGAAAAATACGAACTGGCAAAAAGGTTATACTATTGGTGGCTACTAACCATTTAAAAGACTGGGACAAGCAATTGTGATAAAACTTTAAAAGAACAGGACAAGAATGT
>JARUHE010106250.1:0-14859 GCA_031471125.1 Archaeomysis grebnitzkii
TAGTACTTTTGGATAAGTTTGAACATAGCTAATACACCGAAAACCATTTTAGGAGCAAAGTTAGGTTAGGTGTGGTCTCGGTAGTGCTAAATTATGCTTAAATACTTCTGAGGTAATGCTAATGGTTTGTGCTGCCACCCAAGTTATCGTACAGTGTAGCACGATTTGCCCGTCTTTTTCAACTTTCACCAGGTAAGGTTAGGTGAGACTGTGTAATTCAATCACATTGACACTGTTATACAATTTTGATTGAATAAAAAAAGTTTATTGAATCAAGAAAAAGATGACACACCCACCAAATGATGTACAGTTAGGGTCTCTTCATATTTACCATTTTGGATAATAGGTTTATGTAAATTGCAATCCTGGGTTTTTACATTATCTTACATTGTTCGGTTCAATTCAGGTGCTTGAGTTTGTTCATATGAAGTTTTAAGTGCCTAAAAATTTCAAATTTGCACTATTAGGATTTGGAAAAACTGACAGATTATACATTGAGGCTGTGGATATAAAATTAAAATATATAGCCTAAATAGTAGATACTATAGAAACTCATAAATCATAACCTAGCATGACTCTCATGTGTAACATATAAATAAGAGGAGCTATAATCTTGGAAAAAACTTGAGATAGCTTTTTGGGAACTTAACCCCTTAAAATGAGTTAAAAGTTTCTACTTACTTCTCGCACTCTAGAGAACAAAATTAGCACAACATGTAACTTTCAATTTCGTTAAAACGGTTAGAAAAATATCTCCTGTGCCATAAAATACGATGTGGGTCAAGTCAATACTTTAGGGGTGCCACATAGTCCACTCCAATAAGAATTCCTATGGAGCATGTGGCCATCTTAGCTCTAAAGCATTGCCCTCATGTGGGTGGAAGCAGGCTGCTCTAATATTTACTAAACATTGTTTTTGTCTACCCCACAAAAGGAGACAAAGCATGAGGAGGCTTCTCTTATGTTTTGTGGTGTAACCAGTATTATTCTTTGGTAGTTCTTTAAAAATGATATATATTTGAAGTAAATACCAAAAACCAGTTGAACAAAACATTGTTAATAAAATTAAAATTATGTAAAAATAAAAGGCTAAAAAGTATTTAAATTCTGTACTAGATGGATGTGTTTAATGGTAGACTTATAACTACTATGATATTGTATTGCTCTAATAACTTTCATAGATATGAACATATTTCACTAAATTAACCTATATTAATGTATAGCTTAATTAATGTTAATATTACATTCTTTTTTAATTTAGTAAAACTTAAATATTCATTATTATGTAAGTTTGTCATAATTTTGTGGTGTTTTTCTCAAATTTGCCTTCTAGCATCTTTGAATATGTGTAAATATTACCGCATGTTTCAAGGGCAATGTGTTGTTTCACATATGCTAGAATAATTTTCTTATGGCCTTGCTTAACCTTTGAAGTTCATTTTGTGAAAATAGAAAAGTAGCTAATTTGTTAAAGAGGAAAATAAAAATGATTCATTCAGTTTTAATGTATGAAATATTTTTGATCTTAATGAGCAAACAATATTTCTTAATTAAAGTTTTAGATTTAATGTATTTGAAGAAGTTCAATGAATTTTATTATATATTCTCCTGTTGGTCTAGTTTTATCTGTTATTACCACCTTCAAAGCTATAATATTATTTTGAAAAATAGCGCATTAGCTTTTTAATTGATTTTAATTTCAATCGATTTTTGTACAATTTAAATGTTTGGAAATAGCAAAATTAGTTCAGTTTATAAATTCTGGCAAATTGTAACAAAAAGTACTAAAATTTGGAGGGATTAAAATCATATATAGGAGACCCTATATAACTTTTAAACAATTTAAATTATATATGACTATTTATATATTAACTTTTCAAGGATGGATAGTGCATCCTATTTATGTGTTTTTAATAACCATAAATATTTGTTACATATTGCTATAATTAGATTGCATTGATGAACTGGACTAATGCCGAAATAGTTAAAAATTGTGGATTTTTTTTATGTTAGAATTAGTTTTGTATTTCACATTGTTTAAGAAAGATAACATCTAGTCATCACATTTTTATGTTGCATCAATTATTTGTGACTTTTGAAATGCATTCACAGATTATGACAAAATGAAGACATAATTTTAACCACAACAGCAATGGATGATCAAGGCTCCTCTGGTAATCCCTACAATCCCGACTTGAACAGGTACAACCAGATTTAATTGATTTTTGGTTCACTTTAATTCAAAACAATGTCATAGAATTTATTAAGCTGTGTTTCTATAAATGACATCTGATTGTTGTTGGGGCAGTGGATGATTTGTGGACTCTACCAAAGTTTTTCCAATTTTTTCAAAATAATAAAAAAATGACTTTACATAAAAGTTAATTTAAATTGTTTATTGTTTACCATTTCTAATAGTTTTTGCTTTTTGAGGCAAAATCTTTTTTGCTTTTTTAAATAATGATTTTATTGCGGGGCTTGTGTGTCTTAAAAGGTTGATTGCCATGTATAATGCACTAATAAATTGATTTAATTCTTTTAAACAGAAGCAAAGAAGATTTGTCAAAAAGTGCTAATAAAAAAGTAGGATTGGCTCGTCTGGCGAAAACTCGGAGCCTTTCTGGAAGTATAAACAAGCTGAATTTAGATGATTTTTCCTATATAGATGGTATGGCATTCAATTTTTTTCTTTCAACTGTGAATATATTATGTTAATTGAATAATTATATTTGAATGAATCATCAGATCTTTTAAATAGTTTTAACCTAACAAAATACTTGTATGTTAACAAATAATCCAATTCTCAAATGTTACTAATGACTTTCTATTCTTAACCCTTCCTTGTATTGAATCATTATGTAGACGATTGTGATCTTCCAGTAACATCTTGCATTAATATTCCGAGTGTAATTGTAACTCAGCCCTTTTATAAGATAAAGTCCGCTCCTCCTTCTGTCCGACAAACAACACCCAACACGTCTCCAAGTGCTTCTCGTTCCTCTTCTCCCGTCAATTATTTTCTTTCTTTGTTTGCTTCGAGAAAGAAAACTAAAAGTCTTAGCACTCTTTCTCTACCTAATCCTCCAACTACCTCTTATCTCTCAGGTCGAAGAACTTCGGATGCTTCAATCTCTAATGGCTTCTCTTCAGAAGTGCCATTGTCTCCACTCCAGCAGTTTGCAAAAGAAGGCTCATATGTACCCATTCTGCCCAACAAGTACAGTGTTGCTAATCTAGGATGTCAAACATCCATTAGTAGTGAACTCCCTGACCAAAGAAATAACACTAACAGTATGAGTAGCTCTAACACATCTCCAAATAGCAACAATAAGTACAACCAAGTTCCCCGAAGTGATCCGGAACTGTTCACCGGCAGCAAACCCTTGAAACAGAGCAAAGGTTCAGACAAGACATCCTCGAAGAAGGATGCTTCCAGCACCTTCTCAAAGTTCATCAACAAAAGATCGAAAGTGACACCAAAAATTCTGAGCAAATCAAAAGAAACTAAAGAAGGTTGCAATTCATTGAACAGTTCTCCTCTTCTTTCACGTCACACGAGTCTCAAAGTTCCCTCCATTCAGAAATCAAACTCGTTTTCGCATTTGGCAGATGCCTTCCAACAAATCCACAGTGTTTGCCTTCATCCAGTTGCAAATGGAAAATATCCTATGGTTAGTATTGTCTTATCGACTAATTATTTCATGATTTTTTATCAAACTTTGATTTATGTAAATATACTCATGCTTTTGCTGCCTTTTATCAAAATAGAATAAGGAAATATGGAATTCATCTCTGTTGTTTATGATTGCAGGATATGAGAAAGGAGGCAAAAGAAGAGTTGTGCAAAAAATCCTTTATACCAAATAATCTTTTTGTGGCAAGTGGTGATAGTTGTTTATCTGATGTGACCTCCTTAGATGCAGAAAGTAGTTTTCCTAAATTAGATACAGATATCCCTCAAATTGTTACATCAAACATTTCTCAACCTAGTCAATCATTACTACTCGACAATCCAGCTTTTGTTATTAACAGAAAAGAATTAACCACCCAAAAGGACATTGGTGTTCAATCTAACAAAGTCGTTCACAGTAGACATAAAACACAGCTGCTAAGTTCTTATGAAAGTGTTCCTAATTCTAGCTTTAGTGAAAAGTTGTCGAAAAGTACTCATAGCTTGCCAATCTTGAATGGTCTGAAATTCAAGTCTGAAGAAAAAAATGTTAACAGTAGCAGCTTCAACTCTGTTAATAATTCTTCTTTTTTGCTTAATGACACAAACGCATCAAAAAAAATGTTTATGAGGGAGTCAAATTCAGCCACAAATGTTGAAAATCCTTCTACGAAGGTAATTCGGTTGATTGTGATTTTCTCTTGTTTGTTGTTTCTTTTTTTCATGCTTTTCAATCATATGCTGCTCACTAATCCTTTTTGTACAAATGCACATCGTTAGAACCACGTTTTAAATATAATTGAACAAATATCTCAAATATTTTTCAGCATTTAATTTTTCCTGCCACCAACCTGTATAATAAAAAAAAATTGCCATCATTGATTCAATAATCAATAATGAAATGAATTTAATGGAGTTGATATATACAAGTGTAGATACAAGTTATATATTCAACATCACATTTCATTGAAACAACAATAATAATAACTAGTACCTAAATGTTTGCTTATTTATAATTTATATGCAAGAAGTAGAAACAATTATTTCTCAATGTTGTTAAATTTAATTAATATTGAATTGTTTGGGTCGTTTTTAAGAAAATATGTTCTTTCTTCCATCCATTATAACACATCTAATTATATCTTGTAAACCACATTAATTATTTGTTGTAAGCCAAATTAATTATTTTTTGTAAACCACATTAGTTATTTTTGTAAACCATATTAGTTATTTTTTTAAAACACATTAATTATTTTTTGTAAACCACATTAATTACATTTTATTATTATTGACATTTTCTCATAATAATTTAAAACCTTGAACCTTGAAATTTTAATTAATTGGATAATTTTAATGTTTGAAAACAAATATAAATTAGCATCAACATGTATATGAACTCATTTTTTTTTAGAAATTTATCTTTTTAATATTCCATGAAAAAAGACAATTTTATCTTATATTCTTATAATTTTGGTAGTTTTAGGAAAACATTTAAATAGTTTGCATCCACCAATTATTTTTTTATCTTGTAGTTTTACACAATTTTGAAAATATTTAGAGTTGATTTTATTGTAGTAATCTGTGATGTGATTAATTAGGCTGATTTCAGCACTGTAGTGTAAGCTTAATTAGTGTTAAAAAAGTTTTGGTTTTTAATAGTTTTTCCCTCACTTTGGTTTTCTAGATATTTGATGATTTAATTGTTTTATTTTTGTATATTATTGAATTTTATTTAATTGTATTGTTTTTTATATATTTTTTCAGTTCAATGAATTATCCACAAAAATAACATTGTATTCTTTATTTTTCTTATTGAACTATAATTTGCAGGGCTCATCACGCAGAGGAAGAGCCGCATCTTGCGTTGTGTTCCCTGGAGATTTAGACAGCGACAATTCCGACCAGGGCTCCACTGGTGAATCCAGCGAAGATTTGAAGTCACAGGTGATCTCTGTCTTTCTAATTCAACATCACTTTTTAGTGTGTTGAAACGACCATTCATTGTCTTACATTGATACTGCAGTTCTAAAAAATCATTAAGTAGTCTGAAAACATAGTTCTAAATGTTATGCTTTTTTATGCTTCAGACCCCGAGAAAAGTTTTTGATAGCTGTAAATCATTTTCTTTTGATGATGGATCAATGGGCCCCAGCTTTTCTATTGATGATGCTAAACACAAGTAAGATTTTTATTAATTTTTCATTGTTACTGTTTATTATGGATTAATCTTAATTCTGAAAGATTTAAGGTCTTCTCTACTGCACTTTGACCTTATATAATGTAGAATTACTACAGGCTTTTATAGTTACCACCTACACTACATAACCACCAGGCATGTACCATCAACAATTACTCAGGCTAGACAGTCAGTTTGAAATCTTCTTTTTCCCAGTATAATAAAAACAAAACATTTGTTATGTAAGACTTCATAAAATGTTAACTTATTTAGACAAATTTATAGTTCAAATACTTTCCTGGAAATCTTGAAAGCTAAATTTTGAAACTCTTTAATGTTATGGTGTCAAACGGTTTCTGTAGAAATCTTATAAACTTTCCAACAAGCTTTAGAAATCTATTATGTCCATTAATGAATTTAATTAAAGTCTTAACATCATCTAAAATGTTTTTTTTTCAGAAACTACTTATGGGGAGGCCTAGGAAATCTTTTGGGGGAATCTGAATTACTGCGTTATTATCCAGATCGAACATTAACAATCTTCATTGCAACATGGAACATGAATGGCAAAGTAATATCATTAACACTTTGAAAAGATGTTTGATAATGGAATTTTCATAGTATTACTAAAAAATAACCAAGAATGGATTGCTTTCAAACTGTAGGGTATTAAGCCAGTTAAAATTTAATGTTTTTTTTGGCATAAATACACATGAATGTGCTAATTATTTTTAAAATTATTCATAGCATATTAATTTTCTTACATCTAAATTTATATTAATGGTATTATTTACTAGGATATGCTGAACTGCTTTGTTGAATAAACATTGATGTAACTCTTTAAACAAACAAGTACAAGAAATTGGTAAACGAATTAAGGCTGTGACCGAGTAAAAGTTATGAATACAACAAAATTACTATATCTATACTAATAAATTAAAATCGTGTCTGTTTGTTTGTTTGTCTGCCTGAATGTTTGTTACCTTATAACTCAAGAATGGCTGAAACAAGAAACATCATTGATAACCCCTCAGGGGGATGGGGGGAAACTTTTTAAACATCCTTCCAAGATAAATAAATGAAACTAAAAAATACAAAAAAATATAAATAAATAGAACATTTAAAAAAAATAAACATAAAAAGTTTATATATAAATAAGGTTTCAGAGACATCTACTATCTAATAAGAACACTTTTTCAACATTTATTGAACAGTAATTAATTATTTGGTTTAATAAATACATTTTATAATTCGAAAGGACTCAAAATGAATGCTAAAGTTTTTAATTTTGTTAGAATATTGTTTTAGGTAGTTAATTCATTCATTTAGCCATGTTTTCTTCTTATTAGGGTATCCATTCTACAGATACCCTATTACAATCGACATGTGTGGTTCAGTCCGTCGTCGTCTGCGGCGTCGGCGTCTTGTGTTCACAATTTAGGTGAAAGTAAATGTTGAAGTTTTTTATTTTCGATTCCACAGGTTTTTTTATTGAACAAAGTTTATAGATAATGAGCTGAATAATAACTCTGCATAAATAAAAAAATTCTATATATTATATTTTCTTTAACAAAATTTATAGCTCAAATTAATTTGGAAAATATCTCCCTATTTTTATAAGAGGTGAAGGTAATGTTGAAGTTGTTTTTTTTTAAATTACAATTTTTTCTTGAATAATAACTGCTTGAAAATAAACAAATTTCTATACATTTTTTCCCCTAAAGTTGATGGTTTTAATGAACTTAAAAATATTTCGCTATTTTAATAAGAGGTGAAGTCAAATGTTAAAGGTTTTTTATAAGTGCAATTAATCTGTAATCTAAGTTTTTGTCTTTTACTGAAACCATTTGTTACCTCTGGTTGATGGATGCCCTATTATATCCAAATTTTTTCACTTACTCGCTATTTCATACGTTTAACCATGTTTTCTTCTGATTTTGATTACTCTCTCTTCATTTTATGTGATTTCTTTTTATTTTCTTTATGCTCTCTTAATTATTATGTTATTTTATACATTTAACCATGTTTTCTTTTGTGTTTGCTTATTCTCTATTCATTTCATATGTTATTGCATACGTTTAACTGTGCTACCTTCTTATTTTGTTTACTCTAGCCTAATTTTTGTTATTCCTTATGTTTAACCATGTTTTCTTCTGATTTTGCTTACTCTCTGTTAGTTTTAATTATGTTTAACTGTGTTTTTACTGATTTTGTTGACTCTCTTATAATTTTTATGTTATTTCATACATTTAATCATGTTTTTTTCTTATTTCGTTTAATGCATCTTTTTATATTTATTTCATACGTTCAACCATGTTTTCTTGTAATGTTGTGTAATTATTATGTAATTGTAAGTTTTGGTATTCCGTGATGTAATATTTTTGAAGAAAACTTAAGCTAAGTTCTAGACCACCAAAAATCATTTGAGGAGCTGAGCCAGGTTAGGTTTTATTTGGTGGGTTGTGATAATGATAAAATTTGCATAATTACTGGTCTGGCATATTTTAAAAGGCTTATACTTCCTGATTTTAGGTTTATTTACCTCCTTATTATTCTAAAACAAACTTAAGAACCCACCATGGGGGGTTCTACCCAGCTAGTATATATAAAAATACCAAAAATTTTTTTTTTCATAATTCTAGCCAAGATTTAAAAAACTTTTATTTCAATAAACATTCATTTCACAAAAAAAAATATTCTGGACAGTATTGTTCAGAATTATATATAAAGCCATTCTTGTAAAATAAAAATATATGTTAAAGAAAAATTTAAAAAAAATGTTTTTTTCATAATTAAAAAAAAATTAAAAAATTGTTTTTTTTCATAATTCTATCAGGTGGTAGCTAACCAAGATTTAAAAAATTTAAGACTTTAGTAAAAAATCTGCCTCCGCATCTGCCATACCTATCAACAGTAGGTTATAGAGGCTGTTTTGTCACACCCTAAAAACTTTAATCCAATTTGATGCTCTCAATGCTGTCTTACATACAAGCATGGTAATGGTAAAGGCGTCTCGTATAACACTGGAATATAAAACATAATCAGAAGGAATTCATATTTGATTCAAGAAAATTCTTTATGAGAATAAACTTAACCTTACTTTAAATGCAAGAGACAAAATGTAATTTTCCCCTTTTTAGGAGAATAGTTTTTAAAAGATCAGTCACTGTTTTTGTTGAACTTTTTTTTTATTTGATTTTTTAATTTCAGGAACCTCCAATGAATTTAGATGCATTTCTCCTGCCAAAGAATCTAGACCACATGCCAGACATGTATGTCATTGGCACTCAAGAGTTTGGTGGAGAGAGGAATGAATGGGAGGTGAGCTTAACTCTTCAGGTTTTCTTCCACATTTACCAAAATTAAATTTAGGTCTCAGCATGAAACATATTTAATATACCAACGCTTGCATTTAAAGTTTTAACATCAACACAACATCTGGTTCTCATATTTCTTTTGTCTTTTTTAAACGAATATCTATTTATTTATGCTTATGTATATTATTAACAATGCAGTCGAATTATGTCCTTCTTGAGAAAATGTCGAGGGAAAGGTAAAAAAGGACCAAAATGACTTGGAAATAGATTTTCCATAAAAAATTTTATATTTAAATCAATAGAATATGTTCATTGAAAAACTCAAAAAAATAAGCACAAATTATTCTTTTTGCAGAAAGTGAATAATGGCGAAGCCAATAAAATAATTTTTAATTTATTAACTACCAACAAGCACAAACCATGACTGAAGTTGTATAATTTTGTTTGGTTAGTCATTATGGTCGGTGACCATTTAGTAACATGAAATTTCAGTAACATGGTTCATCTAATGTTATTCTGCATAAAAATTTACATTAAACCTAAAAAAATAATATCTAGAAAAGCATCATAATCATATTCTTTTTATAATTCTTCTACTGTAGTGGTTTCCAACATGAGCGTATACTCCTGGGAAAATTTGGGAATAAATTGTAGGAAGTGAAATTTTTTCAATACCAGTTTTGGTTTTCTCTATCATGGATGCAACATCCTCAATATTTAGATCAGTTTGCATTATACCTTAATGCCCCAAGAAAGATTTGGTTCGACTGTATACATTAGTATATCAATTTATGATTATCTCAATATTTCAAATTTTTAAGTTTTATTTCAAATTATTTTAAAGTTGTAAAATAAATCCTATTGCAATTATTTCATTTATCTTTTTCATATTTATAAATATTTGATAAGTCATTTTTTAAATGTGGCTAATTTGTGTCTCTGTTGTCGTATTATACTTGTCTTGTTTTGTATACAATGTGAACATTTGTTTTAAAAGAATAATTCTTTTATGTCAAACTGATTAGTTTGTTTCTTAATTTGATTATGATTGGTTAAAATCTTGAAATAGTTCTTAATACTTTTGTTTTTCATTCTCAATTTACTCATTATTTTTTTCCGTATTTCACAGATCATCTGAAAATAAACTAGTAAACAAATTTCATTGAGGAATGTATAATCATTTGTTAAAAAAAAATATTCTTATAAGTTATTTCAGTCATCTTAAACTGATATAATGACGTTGCATCAAAATAAAAAAATTAAACATTTAATAAAAACTTTAGACTTTAGAAGATAATGGACACTAAAATAAATAAGATTCACTGATATGAAGAATTGATAAATTCTGTTTTTATTTCAAAGTTTTCCAGAATGAACCTTTTTTCTGTTTGCTAAGAACAAAATCTAATATATTGAGTGAACAGGGAAAATTTTATTCAAGAGTATGTAAGAAAAGAACAGACTAACAATTCTTTATACAGTTAAATCCTTTTTATAAAATTTAGTACAGTACAATACTCTTATTGACATTAACATATTTATACTTTGCCTGAATTTTTTAACCATTTGTAGACTTTCCTATTTATTTTCATCGTCTAAATGTGCTTGAGAGAGTTTCTACTGCTGTAAATTTTGTGTTTATTAATGTCTTACGCATTGTCCTTGATTACTGATAGTGTTTCATCCATTGCTAGAAATTAATTAAATTTTTAACTAATGGAATTGTAGGTACGCCTTCAAACCACTATCGGACCCACGCATGTGCTGTTTACCTCAGCAATATTGGGTATCTTAAATTTGACCGTCTTCCTTCGTAGGGATCTTATTTGGTTTTGTTCGGGTATGTATTAAATGTGGATTGTATGTAAAATTGTGACTAATAAAGGTAATAAAGTTTTTTAATGCAAGTTTGTTGATCAATTTTATACCCAATCTTAAATAAAAAGTTGTATATTTATTTTTTTAAATAAATACGGCTATACAGTATGTAAATTTATGTAAAATAATTTATTGAATACTTTTTAGACCTGTTGAATAGTGTAACTCGATATATAAATTGTTTTGAATTTTTTTCACCATTACTGTCAAAATTTGTTTTTTTAATCTTTTGGATATAATTTCCTAATTCCTTGGTTTTCAAATAATTTCCCTGAACTACAGCATAAAATAATTCTTGTATTGTGTTATGAAAATAAATTATCATAATTGAATTCTTTAATAACATTTTTGTTTACCTTGAAGTGCTACAGTTTTTACTACCCTGCAGAATAATCAATATTGGAATAGTCCTGATAATGATCCTTTACTTTTTTCCTCAAAAAATGGCCCTCATTACATACATTGGTTAGAGTAATATAAAAATTTTATTTTGAATTTATAAAGTAAAATTATATAAATAAGTTATAACAAAAGGCAGATAGGAATAATTGACAGAAGTTATAAAGTTATTTTCAGCAGTTCAATTTTCCCTCATCTTTAAAATTAAAAATTTAACAATGATGCCATAACCCTGAATAATAAATTTACCTTTTGTCTAACTTAAAAAATACCTTTGAAGCTGTTATGAAATTATTTGTTTGTTATATCTTAATCAAAATAAATTCATCAGATTTAGTTTTCTGTGACAATATCATAAAAATGTTATGATCGCTTTTCAGTGGCTGAAGAAGCATACCACAGTTTGCGACCGGGAACCTATTTCAAAACGAAGGGTGCTGTTGCAATTGGCTTCCAGTTTTTTGGTGCGTTTTTCAAATTGAAAAATTTTATAGACTGAAAGATAATTGTTTAAGTTTTCATTTTTATAGTTTTAAAAGTTTTTTATAATCAAACAAATATTTTGTATGTTTAATTGATGGAATATCTTACAGGTACTCGTATATTGTTCATTAATTCTCATTTGTTTGCACATGAGGAGAAACAAGCTCAGCGTATTAATAATTTTAAAGCAATTATTTCTTCCTTAGACATTCCACGTTCACTTCCATCAAAAACTAAATATAAATGTAAGTTAAAATCTGAAATATATGTACAATGATCAAAATACTTAATATAGTTAAATAAATGCCAGTTTTTTGAGATATAATTTTTGTCAAATTTCTTCTAAAGCAAGTCCAATATCCGATGTTACCCGGCGTTATGATGTCGTATTCTGGATGGGTGACCTGAACTTCCGTTTAATAGAGAATCGGGACGAAGTCATTGACATCTTGAGGGAAAATAATTCTATTGAAACTTACGAATATTTGCTATTAGCAGATCAACTTAATGATGCCAAAAAGAAAAGTAAGTTTCACATAAATATCTCGGTTTTCATTGACATTATTTTAAAAAGGTATCTCTTTTAAAATGATCAATTATTGTCTCTCTAAATAACCTTTCAATAATCGTTTTCATACAATTTTTTTTGTGAAAAAAATACTTAAAGTGGTAAATAGTATTATCTATTGTGAATATAAGAAATAAATTTGTAATATTAATTTGTTCTAGATTTAGCATTCGCTGATTTCCACGAGGGACCGATTCATTTCCCACCGACATTCAAATATGATCCAGGTACAGATGATTATGACAGCTCATCTAAACAAAGAGTTCCTTCATACACTGACAGGATATTATTCAAGGTGAGAGCTCATTAGATCATTCATTCATGCCTTCATTCCATACAATAAGAGTTGTATTTACTACATTCTCATGAGTTTTAATCCTTTTAGTAACAGTAAACCTCAGCTCCTCCCTTAAAAAGACACTCAAGTCATTTTGATTGGGTTCTTCCAGAGATGCAAAATTAGGTTGATTGAACAGAGCTCACTTTCGAGATAAGAAATGATTAAATTTGTTAAACTTTTTTTAATGTTTGTTTTAATTTTTTTTGAAAATATTATGTAGGTTCTTGGTAACATTCATGCACTTAATGGATTAGCGATGTCCATTCATTTGAATAAAGAGGGAGCTTTACGGTTTTGGTTTATGCATCTCTCTGGGTGTTTTCATAGTATTCATTCCAGCATTATACTCTTCATAAATATTGATATCTAAGAATTCTTACCATTTGTTTTGAAAGCATTTCTTAATTATTTTTGTTGCAGTTATCATTTATATCTCAAATAAACAGTTATGAGGTGTAGATTAAAAATTCCCAAGTGATACTTTTTGAAAAAATTATTATTATTGAGATACAAGTTTTTTGTTTGTTGTCCATGTTAAAAAATAAACAGTTTCTATTACACACAAGACATTGGTGCCCGTGGTCTTATGGTAAATGTAAAAAATATTTTTGGATAATTGAAATTATGAAATTGATTCTTTTCAGAGTAATACAAGTGAGCCTGTTGCATGTGTTGGATACAATTACTGTCCAATGTTTAAAACTTCTGATCATAAACCTGTGTGGGGTGTGTTTCAGTTCAAAATAAGACAAGGAAATGATAAGTAAGTGAATCAATTTATTGATTGAGAATTGTGTTTATGAATTATAAGTCATAATTTAATTGGAGATTGTAATCTAATGTGCATACGTTATTGGAGGGAACTTGTTGGATGGACCCGAATTTTAAATATCAGAAAAAAATACAAAATTAGAAGTTTCATGACAGATGAATTCTGTAGAATAATCTCATTTTTATCAAGCATTCCGTTAGGAAAAAGCTCTATATAGGTTTTAATTTTCCGTCGTCGTCTGCACATGAAAATCAATTAGTGTTAAACAACTTTATTTTAAGAGTTACAGAGAACTTCCATAAACAAAAGTTGTTTGTCTTAACTTTCCAGTCAATATTGTTATAAATATTTTTTTTCCAAAAATTAACATTTTTTAACTCTAAAATATTTTGAACAAAAGTTTAGAGTTTTTTGTTTGAAGAGTTATAAAAAATTTTATCGAAGAAAAGTTGTTTATTATGACCATCCAATCAAATTTGCCAGAAGTATTTTTTTGAAACCACCCACTTTAAAAAAGTCAGAGTCAAAAACATAATTCTTGGACTTTGAGCATAAGTTTAAAGTTTTTTATTTGAAGAGTTACAAATAATTTTGTCGAACAAAAGTTGTTAGGACTATTTAACAAGTATTGTCAAAAAAGTAGTTTTTCTTTAAAAACCCACTTTAAAAAAGTTATAGTCAAAAACAGAGTTTTTGAACAAAAGTTGTTTATAATGACCATCTAACCAATGTTACCAGGAATAATTTTTTTCATACAATAAATATTTATTGAATTATAGCCATGAAAGATTGCAGGTCATCTATGGCTGTTTATTGGTATAAATGCCCATATTGTTATTGTTTTTCTTACATTCCATAATTATTATATATTCTACAATTATTATTATTATTCATTCTATAATTATTGTTATTATACATTTCATTATTATTATTATTGTTCATTCTACAATATTATTAACACCATATTATTATTATTGTTAATTCTGTAATGATTGTTATTATCCATTTCATAATTATTATTACACATTCGATGATTATTATTGTTCATTCTAAAATTAGTATTATTTTTCATTTCATAATTATTATTATTCATTTCGCAATTATTATTATTAGTTTCATAATTATTATTATTCATTTTGTAATTATTATTATTATTCATTTTATAATTATTATTGTCGAGCGAGTTAAACGAAGTTAAGACATAGGTGTTACTGTTCCGTCGTCGTCGTCCCCCGTGTCGTCTGCGTCCGGACATT
>JARUHE010106361.1:0-14858 GCA_031471125.1 Archaeomysis grebnitzkii
TCGAAAAACCCACCTTAAAAAAGTTATAGTCAAAAACAGAGTTTTGGAAAAAAAAATTTCATAAAAAACATTTATTGAATTATAGCCACACGAGATTGCAGGTCATCTATGGCTAGTTTATTAATATTTCCAATATGGGGAAATAGATAATTTTTTAATAAAATGTTTTTTGAATCTATGGAATGGTCACAAGACATTTGAACTGTTCAGTTCTTGGATTAAAATTTTGAAAAAAAGTAACCATTACTATTTTATCCAGCACACAAAGCAGAAAGTAGGTTTAATAGTTATGTATGAACAGATGAAAATAAAATGGCTACACAAAATGGTTTTGTCTATGAAGTTCATAGCCAGTAAATTTGATTACATTATTGAGTGCTTAAATTTTTTTGGCTTCATTTCAGACCTATGAAGAGACCAAGATGCCCTTCAAGCTCAGATGAAGAAATTTCAGAAGATGAAACTGTAGAAGGTGAAACTGTAGAAGGTGAAACTGTAGAAGGTGAAACTGTAGAAGTTGAAACTGTAGAAGGTGAAACTGTAGAAGGTGAAACTGTAGAAAATGAAACTGTACAAAGGAAAATTGTAGAAGATGAACCCATTGATAAAATGGCAAATTTAGTTTTGGATGATAGCCATGATGTTCCTCAATCAAACAAAATATTTTCAAGCCATCAGACTCTTAAACCTGATGAAGTAGAAGGAACAGAATATGCATCAAATTTTGTTATGAATGAGAAATATAACAATCATAATTCATCCTGTAATGCTGCTTCAAGTTTGAATAGAAGGGAAATAATGTTTCAGAATGAAATATCCAATGAAACAAAAGATGAAAACAAAACGAATGATTCATGTAAAAATATAAAACGTAGAAGTTTTGAAGATTTGAATCAAGATACAAAGCATAAAGATTTTGGCAAATCGGATGAAAAAAATAAGAGTAGTTACTCTTATGCAACACATATAAATGTAAATTGTGAAGCAATGGACTTGAATGCTTCATTAAATGAAGTTGTATTGGACACAAATTATAAAAAAAGAAAATATGTAGAACTGACCATTCAAAATGATGATAATGATGAAAGTTTCATAAATCTGTCCAATTTTTCAAGAGGCAAGGATGACAGTTTATTAAAAAGTGATTTGGAGCAAAATTGTGAACAACCTGTTGAGGAATTGATGGACAATTCTACAGATAAAAGTTCTTTGGTCACATCAAAGCAAAAACAAAACCCAAGAGAAAGTTTATTTTCGAGTTTGGAACTTATTGATGTTGACCAATCTTTCCTCGAAGATTTCAGCGAAGAGTCTGTAGCTAAATTAATGGACAATTCTACAGATAAAAGTTCTTTGGTCACATCAAAGCAAAAACAAAACCTGGAAGAAAGTGTATTTTCGAGTTTGGAACTGATTGATGTTGACCAATCTCTCCTCGAAGATTGCAGTGAAGAGTTTGTTGAGAAATTGATGGACAAATCTTCAGATAAAAGTTCTTTGGTCATACCAAAGCAAAAAAATAATCCGAGAGAAAGTTTATTTTCAACTTTAGAACTCATCAATGTTGAGCAATCTCGCCTCGAAGATTTCAGCGAAGAATATATTATTTCCTTGAATTCATCCAGTTCAATGAATGAAAGTGTTGATATAAAAAAAACCGGACAAACATTCTCAATTCCATGCTCCGATGTTTCGCAAATAAGTTCCAATGATTCAGGAATGAGGGAAAACCAAACTAGTTCATGTTCACTGGAAGGGGGTCCCTCTTACACAAATTCATCCGATGTCAGTGATGCTCCAACGAATGTAGGGATGATAATAACTCGCTCTAAAGAAGATGTCTTTGATGAATTTCCCTCAGATCACTCCCAAAATATGTCGGCTCAGGATTTAGATGCTGATACTACAAACGATGTTTGTGAGAGTACATCATCGGAAATCAGTTTCAATGATACAGTAGAAGAGATGGAAATGTTCATGAAATATGGTGAAGATTATGATAAGATAATCAAACGTGAGAGGAAAATGAACAAAGCCAATGCTGATAATTTTGTTACATGTGACAAGAATAAAAAAATAGTAGATGAACAAAAATCTATTGACTTGACTGCATACTCAATTGACTCAGCCAATACTAACCTCAAAAGAGATAGCATTGGAAGTGTAAGATCTGTTACTTCATTTAATCCAGTATTAAGCTCCACTTCGGTTGACATATCAGTCAATGAAAAGAATAGCTTGCCAAAGGATGATAAAGCAACAAAAAACATCCAAAAAACGTTCACGAAAGGTATACCTCCATCGAAACCACCAAGGAATGCACATGTTTCAATGTATGTTGAAAATAAAATACCAATAAGCAGTAGAAGTAATCTTGAAACCCCTACAAAGGTCACTTCAAGTGAACACTATACTACCACGATTGCAAATCATCCTTCTTCAAGTTCTACATACAGGAGATGCTTGTCCAGTTCAGTACCATCGAAGCTACCAATGCCAAAAATAAGTCAAACGCCTTCAGAAATAAATTTATCTGCTACTAATAAGAATAAGTCTACTAACAACAAGTTAAATCCTTGCATGGATTTAAATCGCAATGCACATTCTGCTCAAAAACCACCTGTATTCTCTTCAACTTCAAAATACAAAACACCAAGGAAAATAAATCTACAGCACCCTATTCGCAAACACCCAATTCATAGTTTGTCAAAGCCAAGATCTGTTGCAAGTCCTGTTGCTAAATACTTAATAGAAAATCCACCTCCACCTCAAATCACCATTGTCAAACCTAAAACCAAAATGAAGCCAAAAGGTGATGTAGCTACAGAACAGAACCAAAGTGTTCTCAAAGAATGCAATGTCATAAAAGAAAATGATCACAAAACACTTTCGTTCAACACATCTAACAGTCTCACTCCAACACCAAATCCAATTTCAAAAAGGAAAGCCTGTCCACTGCCTGAAATCAAATTCTCGCAGGCATCATTGAACCACGTTTATGATAAGGCTAAAGAAAATGATCCAAGAGAAATCCCAACAAACAAGCCTCCGATCTATGTCCTTAAGCACAAAGGAAGAGTCATGTGTCTGCAAAATGAAGGTTCTTCCAGCAGGAACACTGAAATGGAAGTGTCTGTGCTGGAACAACATGAAGTCAGGTTGACACATTGAACCTTTTCTAGCATACCTACAGTTTATTGAACCCTTTTGATCAAATTCGAGTCTTTTTGTACTTGAAACTATCAATGTAATATAGTTTTCAATGATTTATAGTAAAATACTAGTTTTATTTTTTTCTGTTATGTTTAGTTTTAGTATATACGATCGTACAGGCCTCCCCACATTTTTTTGTAGACTAGGTATATTTTTTGTAAGAATTTTATGTTTGGTTTTTGTTTTACTGCAATAACTATTAATATGAATTATACATTTTTACATTTCAAACCATTCCCAATTCAATAAATATTTTTTCAAAATTTATTACATTATTTCTACATAAAAACCATTTTTAATCTATAATTTGTTCTAATACTTCAATGTATTAAAATGAAATAATTTTATTGGCACAAAGAAAAATCACATTTTTTAGGAAAAATACTATTTTTTGCTTACACATACCTAGCTTTGTAAATGATCTTATATGGTTTTGATTTGTTCGTTGGGTTTCATGGAATTTTATTTTTCCAAATTTTTATGTTTTTGATTTCAGTCAAATTTTTATCAAGATAAATATTTTATGCAAATCTTGTATTTCTTATTCTTTTAAACTCGGCCAAAATTAAAATCTGTCATGGTTAACCAAGATTTTGTTTGAAAATCGGTGGAAATGTTAACTTAAATTAATATTTGTGAAATTGTATCACTTAAGTGGGTTTGTACAAATTATATAACAATTTTTTATCATTATTTTAAACCTTAGAACATTTTTAATAGTTAGTTTTTTTCATGAAAAGTTTTGTAAGGAGAAAGTTTAAAAATTTCATGAAATTTTTTTTATTTTCATTTTATACCATTTAAATATGATTAAAGTAATACTATAAAAATTTAGGAGGCACGATATAATCTAATATAGGCTCTTTTTCCTTGAACAATTGTTACCATTGTAGGGGAATTAGGAACAATTCTTCCAACCAGATATGTGCAGATACGAACAAAACATTCTACTCTGACCTCTAGTATTTGAAAGCAATTTTCTTGGACACACATGTCCCCACTGGGAATGAAAGGGTTAGTAATACGCTGCTCCAAAGAGAGAATTGCAGCGCTCGGCATTGGCCCCTTTATTTATATAATCAATCAATCAATCCAAAGAGAGAATCAAAGTAGTGTTGAGATGACTGTAACAACAATGTCTAGATTTAGTTCATTGTAATTGGTGGAAGAAGTTTTTCATAATTAGCATTGATTGACGTTTCTTAGTTGTTCCGTAGTATTTGTATAAATAAACTTTCTTAACTTTTCATGTGGATTTCATTTAAATAAACAGTTTTATAAACCATCTCCAAAAATAATAATACTCATGTGAAGAAAATATCTTTTGTAAAAAACAACGGTGTTAGGTTTAGTTTTTTAAAAATGACATTATTTATGAACAAATTATATGTTTTGGAAACAAAAAAATTGTTTTCTGTTGTACATACAAATAACATTCTTAATATTTAAGCCGTTCATTTACTATTATTTCAGTTGCTGAAGAGTGGATGTTAACATTTTGGTACTATGAATGCTCATTTTTTTTATTATATAAATCTATTTAATGTTTTAAAAATTCAAGTTAAATTAAATCATTTAACTTGAAATTAATTTTATTTTGCTCTTATTCTTTAAATTTTATGAACTGAATTAGACTTCAAATATAAAATAAATATATATTTTTAACATATAATATATAATATTATTATTTTGTGGGGAGACACTGTTGGCCCTGTCTTTCGTTGTCTGGCTATTTGTATATTTGTAGGCCATAAAATCAGCACCGGAGTTGGCGTTTAAATGTTGCTCTCTGAAAGTATCTATTTTTTGGCATAGTTTCATCAGTGTAATAGTCTCTTGCTTGCTAACACTACTGGTCTGCTTTGGATGATATCATGAAGCAAACAAGCAAGTGCAAGGTCAGCTTGCACGATTTGCCATTTATTTTGAGAGGTAAAAATATCCTGTTTACCAGCATATGTCAAATTAATGATAAGAAGGTTGGTCCCAAATCACGGCTAAATATTTCCTTTAAATAGATGACATTTTATCTTCTATATTAAGGGAAAATATAAGATTTTCTTGCTAGTCTTAGCCATACATTTTCAAAGAAATGTTTCCTTCAAGAAATTCTTTATTTTTAATGTTTTATATTTTATTTATTTATTTGCAACCTCATTTTGTTTAATAAGCACTTTGCGGTTTCATTTGTGAATTTTAAGTTAATATATTGATTAGTATCAGCATGCATTCTAATTTTATATAAACATGTTGAATAATGGTTCCTTAATTTACATTTTTCCAACATTTCAATTATTTAAGTTATAATAATTATAGAAAATATTTTGTTTTATGTAATGATTGTGTGCTTATAAACAAAGATGAGTTTTGAAAAAAATAATATTAAAATGCCAATAGATTTTCGAAGTTCATTTTGAAAATCCTAAATACAAATTTTTTTTGATAAAACATCAAATGCCAACTAAAATATGTTGTTTCCTGACCAGTGTATAACTAATAATAAAACTGTTTGCCATGCTTCTTATATAGTTGTATATCATACCAGAATAGATATTAAATATTAATATATGTCTATAGATATTAATAGAATATTAAAATGCAAAATACTCGTGTCTTTGAAAATGTTTTTCCTTATTTATCTTTATAAAACTGAAGTGAATTCTTGAAAAGTTTGGATATCTAAATAAAGTTTATAATCATTATAAATCTTCATTGCTTTTCCTTAGAATGAATAAAAGGTATGTAATGTTATCCCAACAATATAATTGATTAAGTTTAATTCTTTTGTGAAGTACCTTTAAATAGTGAGTCTGTTATGAAAACAGAAATGAGCTATTGTGATCGCCCTATCGTAATTCTGTAGGCGCCTTAGTCTCATATGGCGTGTAAACTCTTCAATATTTGGTTTATACTTTTATTTAAAGCTTTAAAACAAATTTTGTTTAATAAAAACTGCTTGTATAGGCATTCTGACCAATATGCAGTAATTATTTTTCAATTTAATTGAAAATCTTTGATTTGAATGAAAAAACATTTTTTTACTTTTGAAAACTTTTCTTGGTTAAACCTTTTTACCAAGCTCATTTTTGAGTTTATTTGAAGCTCTACAACAAAGTTTGCTTAACATCATTTGCATTAATTATTGTTCAATTTAATTAAATGTTTTTGATATTTAAACTCTTCCAATTTTTTTGGTTTTTGGGTCAAGTTTTTACCAAGCTCATCATGTATTTGTTTGAAGTTCTCCAACAAATTTTTCTAACCAATTATTCTAACTAATTATTTTTCAATTTAATTGAAATTTCCTTGGTTAAACTATTTTACTAAGCTTATTGTTAGTTTATTTCAAGGTATACAACAGCATTTGCTTAACAAAATTTGTTTGTATAGGCATTCTAATTAATAGGGACTGATTATTTTTCAATTTGGTTGAATATTTTTTGTTTTAATAAAAAAAATTATTTTTTGTTCAATTTCTTTACCAAGCTCGTTATGAGTTTATCTGAAGCTCTACAACAAAGTTTGCTTGACAACATTTGTTTGTATGGGTATTCTAATCAATAAGCACTAATTAGTTTTCAATTTAATTAAAATTGTTTCATTTTAATGAAAAAACAGATTTTTTTCAAGTTATACAACAACGTTTGCTTAACAAAATTTGTTTGTATAAGTATTCTAATTAATAGGGACTGATTATTTTTCAATTTAATTGAATATTTTTTGTTTTAATGAAAAACCATATTGGAGAAAGTTGATAAGAGCTTGTAACTTTATATAGGCATTTATTTTCAAAACTACTTGGCAAATAATTGCAAAGTAGTGTAATATGGGGTGAATATGATCATCCTTGCTGATAGTTATTAAAACAAACCAATACAAAAGTAGTTTTAATCTGTAAATGGAAGCTTATTTATCACTGGCATTTTTGATTGATGTTTACAATTGATAGGCGTACCAACTGTACTGGTTTTCCCACACTGCGAAATACAAATGTAGGTTAGGCTAATGGGTGTTTTTGGCCACCAAAAACCATTTGAGGAGCAAGGTTAGGTTAGGTTTTGTTTGCTGGGTCATGATAATGCTAAACTTTGCTTCAATACTGGTTTATGGAGAAGCAAAAGAATAGCTTAAGTCTTGTTTGAAAATGGGACATCATCTGACGGCTGGTACGCCTGTCAGTTGAATGTGCATAATTCTTTGACAAACGACTTTTCTTGGCTATTACTTGAGTTATATTAATCAAAATATGAACATATGGACATCAATTGAAAGTGCCAGTGTTCTAGAATAGTTTTCTAGAACTTTCAAATGAATTTCACTCTGCAGTTTTTGTACAGCGTGCGATGAGAACTACCGGCTGTATTCAACTTTCACCAATGTTTTTTGAACAAATTCATTTGTTATTTGTGGTTTTACAGCAATAATTATTTAATAAATGCATTATGAATGATCTATCTCAAATAGAATTTTCTGTAAAACTTGAATTTCTTAAAATAACGCCATTTTATTTAACAGTTTTAAATACATGAAAATCAGGTTAGGTTGTGTTTGGTGAGTTCCTATAGTGCCTATTGTTTATATTTATTGAACTGGAAGAATAAAATGTTTCAATGGCATCTATAGTTGCCGGCAGCAAGAGAAAAATTTGAAGCTATGCAATAAAGTTTGCTTAACAACATTTGTTTGTATGGGCATTCTGACCAATATGCACTAATTATCTTTCAATTTAATTGAAAGTTTTTGATTTTAATGAAAAAACAGATTTTCTTTTCAACTTTTATACCAAGTACATTGTGAGTTTATTTGAAATTATACAACAACGTTTGCATAACTTTTATTTGTATGGACATTCTAACCAATATGCACTAATTGTTTTTCAATTTAGTTCAATTTTTTTATTTTAATAAAAAAACTGTATTTTTTGTTCAACTTCTTTACCAAGGTCATTGTGAAGTTATCGGAAGCTCTACAACAAATGTTGCCTAACGACATTTGTTTGTATGGGCATTCTAACCAATATGCACTAATTATTTTTCAATTTAATTAAAATTATTTCATTTTAATGAAAAAAGATTTTTTTCAACTTATAAATTTTTTGGTTAAACTATCTTACTAAGCTTATTGTTAGTTTATTTCAAGCTATACAATGTTTGCTGAACAAAATTTGCTTGTATGGGTATCCCAACTAATAGAGACTGATTATTTTTCAATTTTATTGAATATTTCTTGTTTTAATCAAAAAATATGTTTTTTGAACAAATTCATTTGTTATTTTTCAGCAATAATTTTTTAACAAATCCATTATGAATGATCTATCTCAAATAAAATTTTCTGTAAAACTTGAATTTGTTGAAATAAATCCGTTTTATTTGACCGTTTTAAATACGTGAGAATCAGGTTACGTTGTGTTTGGTGAGTTCCTATACTGCCTATTGTTTTTATTTATTGAACTGGAAGAATAAAATGTTTCTATGACATCTATTGTCGCCGGCAGCAAGATAAAAATTCCAACCGTTGTCGTACATTGTCTACTATGTACAAACGATCTTCACCTTAATAATAATACATAAGTTACTGTTGTGTTTTTTCAGACGAGCTTTGGTATGTGACCTGTCATATCTCTAGTTATAATTCGTACATTACTAGTTGTTTTCAGACGAGCTATCGCGTGACTTTCATACATCTAGTTCTATTTTTTGTGTATATTAAATTTATATATATATGAATTTTGAATTGAATTTTTATAGTGAGGGAGTTAATAAACGACTACAAAGGTGAAGTTGGTGGCACTGTTGAAACTGATCTACGGTCACTGTGCGTTGCACTTGTTGATGCTCTCAATCAACGTTCAAGAGCAGGGAAAGCTCAGCAGACAGCCAATAAGTATGAATATCTTGGTTATATTGATTACTAAATTAATTTCTTTAAAAAATCACCATATTGAAAAATTATAAAGTTAACTCCAAAATGCTAGTTTTCTGCTGTCACAAATTACATTATAAGTGTGATAAACATACGCAATGCTCATTGTAGAAATAAAAATACTTACCAACTGATAAACATAAGGTTTAAATAAATTGACAAAGGTGTAAATCTATTGGGTAATAGTTGTTAACTTTTATAATCATATCTCCAATCTGAAGAATGTTATTTAGGAGAGGATATCATTTGGGTGTTCCCCCTTTGAAATAACAGTCACAAACTATGCTTTGATGTTTAGTACATTGATGACTTTGTTTTTAGTATCATTTGTAGACATTTAACAGCGAAGTTGATTTAAAATTGTGAATTTATCTGAAGTTCTACAACAAAGTTTTTTTTAACACCTATCTCAATAATATTTTTTATTAGAATGTTTTAACAAAAAATATTGCACATTGTACTTATGTAGTACACTTGATGGATTGTATAGCTTAGTCCATACTTGATTCAACTAAAGGTTAATTTACACAGCATAGTTATTTCAGTTTATATTTATACCATAACACCAGCTTTGAAGGAACATGTATTCTTACTATACATTCATTCTATTTAATTGCTGACCTTGATAATCTCATTTATGATTCTAATCAAGTATTCTTAATTATTTGTTGTAGATTTCAATATTTACCAGTTATTATCATGTAAAGTAGTCAAATGAAATAGCTTTGATCAGTTTGTTTATTTGTAAACTTTCAAAAGAAACCTTTTTTGTTTGAAAAAAAATATCGTTTTAGGATATACAAAAACATTTCCCAAATACGAAAATATCCGTACTCATTGATTACATACACTTGCCAAATTTTTGTTTTACAGATATTTTTTTAACAGGAATGGCTTTATATATAATTCTGAACAGTATTGTCTGGAATAATTTGTTTTGTAAAATGAATATTTATTGAAATAATAGGTTTTTAAATCTTGGTTAGCTACCACTTAGTAGGGTTAGGAAAAACATATTTTTTGTATTTCATATATGTATATAGTAATTTTGTTGTATTCATAACCTTTACTCAGTCGCAGCCTTAATTTGTTTACGAATTTCCTCGTACTTATTTTTTTAAAGATACTACATTAATCACAAAAAACTGATATAAATGCAAAAATTAACTACATGTAGAGGCTATACCAAGAATAGTCTTCTAGCTTGTCTTGTGGTAAAAATTTTGCATTAATTAAATTTATCCTTATGGATGATAACAATGATGTTGTCACTTGATAATAACAATCAGGTCAAGGCTTGTATGTTGACTTGTGTAATACTATTTAATATGGTTATATTGTTTTTTTATAACTTTTGCTCTAATTTATTGCAGAGTACTTCTTGACAGAATATCAGAACTTGAAAGAAGGTTGTCATCTGTGAGTAAAGCAAACAGTGATGATAATGATTCTATTTCTTCATCTATTTTCGCATCATCTGTATTAATGGATGGGTATTCATTGCCTGTTGGATCTGCATCTTCCTGTGATGAAAACATCTTCAGTAATCCAAATCTTTTGGAAACTTTATATAAAATCAAAACGAAAAAGCAAGAAAAATTAAACGAAACAAAATTCTCTAATCATCAAAAAGAAACCAAAGAAATGAGAAATTATCCTGGTCATTTATTTTCAAGAGTAACAAGAATTGGGAATATTTCTGAAGAAACATCTTTAAAAAGCGAGCAAGAACTTGCGGAAATTAGTGCAAATGAATCCTTAGAAAATGTATCACAGACTGAATTTTCTGTAGGTAGTACAATCTCAAAAAAAAATGATCCTAAAGAAAAAATAATAGAGATTAATTGTAAAACTGAATATTTAGAAAACGAATGTTCTTTAATTTTGCAAAAAAGTGAAACAAGACCAAGTTGTCTGAAGGCCTTGAATAGAAAAAATGATTTGCCACAAGTTTTTGATTTAGAAAAAGTAAAAACAGAACCCAATTCATATAAGAAAACAGATAGTTCATACAATCAAGTAAGTAGCATTTCATCAGCTAGTAAGGCATCTACCAAAATGCAAGAATGTTCTCTGAAATCTATGAAAAACATCGACAAACATGATAAGAGTAAACAAAAAACATGTTATGAACTGTCATATAATGCAAAGAAAGATAATTTAGGCCAAATTGAAAACTGTAATAATGAAATGAGGTTTAAACCTACTGAAGATATTTTAGAAGAAATTGTTCCTTTAGATAAATTTGATTTTTACATGAAAAAAGTTAGAGAAGGAAATTCAGCAAAAGTAAAGGAAGAAGTTAAATCTATGAATGAAGTATCTATAACTGATGTGAAAGATGAAAATACAAACCAAGCTGCAGTCAATTTAAATTCTCATCATCAGAATAAGCAGATTGATTCCACAAAAAGTAATTCAGCCCTTGAAATATTGAAAGAAATTTCTTTAGAATATGATTCATTAAAATCATTTACTAATGAAACTGAAGATAATGATGACGAAAAAGAAAGTTTTGGCTTAGAATTAAGTGATTATGACAGTGATGATGATAATTTTGAGGCCACTCTTAATGAATGGCAGAATGAATGTATACAAAGTAACAAAAAAGCTCATATTAGCCCTTCCAAAAAAAATGATGTTAAAGAAAAAATAATCGGCAATAATGATAAACAAGAAAATAAAACCTCATTTTCAAGCTTATTCAGAGACAAAAAGAAACCGAAATTGAAGAGTACTGATTCTCCATCAACTCTTGAAGATCTATTGAATTCTGAATTTTAAAAATTATTTTTTTAAATGCCAGTACATTTATCTTAACACTTTGAATCACTTTACAAAACTTGCATTACTATTTAATCCAAACAACATTTGTTTGTATGGTCATTCTAACCAATACATGCTCATTTTTTCCCGTTTATTTAAAAGTTTTTGATTTTAATGAAAAAACTGATTTTTTTCAACTCTGCCATTTTTTTTTGTTAAAGTTTTTTACCAAGCTCATTGTCGGTTTATTTGAAATTATACAACAATGTTTACTTAACAATAGTTATTTATATGGTAACTTTAACCAATATATACTTTTCAATTTAATTGAATGTTTTTTAATGAAAAAATAAGGTTTTTGAATGTAACCATTTTTCTTGGTGAAAGTTTTTTACCAAGCTCATTGTGAGTTTATTTGAAGTTATACAACAACGTTTGTTTAACAACAATTGTTTTTATGGTAATTTTAACCAATATACACTAATTATTTTTTCAATTTGGTTAAAAACTTTTGATTTGAATGAAAAACAATTCTTTTAACTTCTCCATCATTGGCACAGTAGTTGTATCCAAAACTTTCTTTTTGTTTGTTAACCCGCATTAATCATTTACATGTACAAAATTAAACCGTTCTTATGATCTCTGCCATTTTTTCATTAAACTCATGGTTAACCCAAATTTGTATTTTAAAGTTTAGAAAAAGTTTATTTTAAACCAATAGAAATAACCCCCAAAACACATACCATACCAAATTTACCGCTGTGCTAGCAACACACACACCATGACAAGTCTTTAAACCTGCCTGCATGTGCGGACGGACCCGGTGAGTGCGGCGGGCCTGCTTGCCCGATGGTCCAACCTGCTGGGGCTTGGATTGAATCTTCTGATGTGAGGGCCCGTCCACTGTGTCGAGGTTGGGGTGGGGTCGACAACAACATTTAAGATGAAATGACTTCCTCCCTTAAAGATTGTTTTACAAGTGAGATTTCAATTCATCTAGATCAGTGTTTCTCAACCCCATTTTCTGAGGGAACCACAGTATACAAACTGAATATTTTCGAGGACCACCAGGAGTCACTATTCTAAATAATTAACTTATAGGCTAGCTGCCTATATACATATAACGTTTTGGGAAGGCAACATAAAATAAACTTTTAATGAAATAAGTACATAATTTTCAATAACTACACATGTGAGAAATGTGTATACATTGTCAGAATAACAGAAAAAATACATAATTAGTATTTTAATTAAACATTTCAAAGTGAAATTTAATAACAGTTCAAGCTTGACTTTTTTTATAAATTAAATAATAATTTAGCAATGTTACTAGTTAATATTGGCTACTATTAGTGAGAAGATTGTTGCTTTTTGTTGGAAATTACACCCTCAAAATTCGGTTTAACTTTTGACAATGCTATTCACATATTGTGCTCAACATCAAGTTTGTTTCTACTTTTATTTTTAAATTTTAAGTCCAGTGATATCGTTCATTTTATATAAAAAATTCTACATATATCACTTTATAAATAAAGTTACTGAGAGATTGAAAATACTAAGTTTAATCGCTATCCTAACGACTTCAAAAGTAATAAGTTAATCACTGGTCAAACTAAATATCCCATTAAAAATTTTGCTGTTACTGATTGAGAAAACGTTCTGGCAAATGAAATTTAACGGAAAATGGTCATACACAAAATCACCAAATTATTTACTTTTTAGTACACCCATAAACCTTATTTGAAATATTTCATCATAAAACATAGTATTTTAATAATTAGATGTAGTAATAACAGTTAAATATACTTACAATAACTCCCTATTTATCAATAATTGTCATAATACTTTCCACTTCTACAGCTTTGGATTTCTAATGGCTGCCATAGTTTCTAAAAACGCCACCAGGGCATCAAAGACAACGGGATCCCAATGCTTCTTTTTATATTTAAATCTTATATTTCTTAAAAAAGCTTTATTGTACAGATTTATGCACATTTTCCAGACCTCCCAAGACAAATCCTGAAACTCCTTAATTGTTTTTTTATTGTTTTAATCCTATTGAAATACCATAAATCAGCGGGAAAATAAGTTTCAGGCTTATTTGAAAACATTTCCCTTTATAAACTTAATATGCAAATAACTTGTTTTTTTCTTGCAATTTTTGAAAATCGGTTTTGAATCTTCTAATTTATGCCTAAATTTGTCCAACCTGTAGTATTTATCAGATAAGTAAATGCAGGCAAGCAAACTTCACTCTCAACCAATGTAAATTAAGCAGTAAAGCTTGTGTTATAGGGTAAAAAACTAAAAGAGAGAATCTATATTAAATATTCACAATATAAAACTTTTCTCAATTAAATTTATGAGGAAGTAAATATACAGATAATAGGTCAAAAGTATAAAATGTTTGCTTTAGATTTGTTAAACGTCAAATAGTGACAATTAAAATAAAACATATTTTTAATGTATACTAGTCTATACTTGCTCAAACAATTTTCAAACTGAAAGTACATACTATGCTAAAAATATGAATTGAATACAGGTATCCCCCACTTTAAGAACAAAATCGTGACTTTAATTTAGAACAAATCCGAGTCATGACTTGGATTTAAAACAAATCAAGGAAAACGTTCTATGGACTGGATCAATATTTATAATTAAAGTGAACTTGTTAAATATTATTAATATACTATATTTTTCATTTAGTAGCTTATCAAGTCTATTTAGTTCGAGTTTTATTTTTGTCAGGTCATCTATAGTGATGCCCTTCTAAAAACTTTAGTTACAAGGAATATATAGCTTGGTTTATTAATTGATTATTGTACGAAATTAGCCATAGATGACCTGCAATCTCGCGTGGCGATAATTCAATAAATATTCATTTTATGAAAAAAATTATTCCTGGTAATGTTGGTTAGATGGTCATTATAAACAACTTTTGTTCAATAAAATTTTCT
>JARUHE010106472.1:0-14858 GCA_031471125.1 Archaeomysis grebnitzkii
TATATATATGCATTTATGAATAATTTAAATGAATGACCAAACAAACAAAACACCACTCATGGCCAATAAAACCATCACATGTGTGAAAATGAACTTCTGATCAAAACAGAACCGATTTCATGGACAGCAGATCTCCAGGAGGACAAACTTGGTGACGGAGGAATAATTCGGAACAAGATTTTCGCCTTGGATGTGATTTATTGCAATTTTTATCCTTCCATCCACTTCAAAGCTTCGATGGTCCTCACATCGCAATGGATAATTTATGGCGACTTCGTATGTCATAATCAAAGTTATTTCATAATATTTTTGGTTCATCTTTTTATCTCCCTTCTTTTCATTCTAGAATTATTTCTTTTTTCTTTTTAAGGATGTTTATGATTTGAAAAGTATGTTAGTCTCAAATAGTTTTATAACGTGTGCGTGACTGGGGACGGGGGCGTCTGCGTTCAATTGGTTTTATGTTTCTTGAACCTTTTCAAAACAGTTTATGTACGTACTCATTTTAGAGTGGGTCTTTTCTCTATCGGATTTAAAGGTAAATATTATGATGGCTTATTGGGTACGACGCGACGGTTGTCTACGGTTCGATACTTTGAAAGGAACTCTTATTCAAATCCATTCGAGTCCATTGTAAGCCATGCTTGCGTAATTAATGTGGCTGTCTAACCTTAAAAAATGAACTATACTCATGTTTGGAGAAATATTAATTTACGTAGTGTACACAGCACACGTCTGGTGCGTTATAGTATGAAGGCTGATATGTACAGCAAATGAAAATCGATTAGTTCGATTATACTCACTACGGTATTTTTCCTAATGTATGCTAAAACAACATACACCATATAAAAAAAGATATACATACCCTAGTAGCATTTCAATGGCTAATTATTGGCTATTTTCCAAGGGAGCCATAGAATAGCCACTAAGTCGTGGTTAATAGCCAAGGATCAGTCACTAACTAGGGATAGATGCTACTAGGGATACGTACACACACACACACACACACACACACACACACACATACACACATACAAACACACACATATACACACATACACATACACACATACATATACACATACACCAACACATACACCAACACATACACATACACATACACATACACATACACATACACCATTAAATAAAAAACATATGATGTGTAAAAGACACTAATTAAAAAATAATCTTACCTTAAAACAATTTCAATTAAGATTTAGAAAATTTTATTTTTGAATTAAATTTTTGTCGAATCAACTTCAAATAAATGAATATACAACATTTATCGTGACCTTGACCTCTATATAAGAATTAAATTATTAGCCTGGTACATAAATAGAA
Organism: Archaeomysis grebnitzkii; assembly: GCA_031471125.1. Taxonomy (NCBI): domain Eukaryota; kingdom Metazoa; phylum Arthropoda; class Malacostraca; order Mysida; family Mysidae; genus Archaeomysis; species Archaeomysis grebnitzkii. The sequence continues at coordinate 1,345 of JARUHE010106472.1, forward strand.
GGCCATGGGGAGGGAAAGGAGAGTTAAATGGAGATATAAAGAGAGAGAGAGAGAGAGAGAGAGAGAGAGAGATAGAGAGAGAGAAAAAAAAATATGACCGGTATGTGCTTTATTACACAAATTAAGACATTTGCATCATTGTAAATTGCATTTAGTACCTGCTATGAAATCCAAAATGTTTTATGTTTGCATATAAAGTACAAAAAGTAATTTGAATGAAACCCGATTATATAATCATACCAATAGATGTTTACATTGACTCCAGTCATATAATATTTAGGTTGAAAACATGAAATTTAATAAAATCATCAAAATTTTATCTTGCTAGCATCACGTGCAAAATAAAACATAATAAAGGAACATTTAAAGGTACACGATTCATAGAATATCTAACAACAAGACCCAAATACCGGATTAACGCCAAAATCAAACGTTAATCGAATATTTGTTCCAGCACAGCCATTAGCCAAATATATTTCAATTAAAATAAAAAATCTATTAACCACGTCCTTATCAGTATCGTCGACCATCATGATAAGCCTATCAGACCATAAAAACATAAGTCAATGATAAAGAGGCGTTAATGTAGCGAACAAAGGCTTATCAGAAAGATATTAGTATAAAATATATTTATGGATAAACTGGATTTTACTTCCAATGGGTTTAATGAACTAGATTATACCTTCATTCTGTTTAATGATACCATAAACTGTGATGTACAGTGTGTCGCAAAAAGATGCTCGTTTCTTGAGATTATGATATCGTTATTTTGTCTTATCAGTTTTCAAATAGGCAAACTGTTTATTGAGTGAAAACATCTGCTACTTCTATGAAATTTAGGTACTGATATCGATGTTCGTTTCGTTTTGTGGCTGTAAGATAAATAACGTATTATAAAAAGTACGTATCTTCATATATTGCTTAATGTATGGAACTATTAATCTGTTTCAATGTTTCATTAAGCTTCCAATGTTATCATGTTAATGTGAAACCTGCATTGTCGCTTAATATAAGTCAAGCTCCACAGTCAGTGAATCATTATCTTCGTAATTATAATGTGTAATAGTAAATAAGAAGTAACCACTGGCAAAACCACTTGCATTTTCTAGTATTTTGTTATCTATAGTAGAGAGAAAAATACCAGAAAATACTAGCGATGTTGCCAGTTGATAACTCACAATTACTAGAAGTGAGATCGTTAATCATGATAAAGCTCTTATAACAATACCTGTCCTCCACTCTCTCTTTCTCCCTTTATTCCTAAAACCATTTTCTGAACTAATAACAAACATTTGATACTATTACTAATAATAACAAGCATTTAATACCATTAGTAACAATAATAACAAATATTTAGTACTATTATCTTAACAATACTTGCAAATAATGAATACTATTATAAATATATCAATAATAGTAAATATTTAATACTATTATATTAATAATAATTGATTAATAATTATTAATATTATCAAAATTAGCAAATATTGAACTCTAATATCTTAATAATACTTGCAAATAATGAATACTGTTATTTTAATAATATTTGCAAATAATTAATACTATTATCAATAATAACAAATATGTAATACTATTATCTTAATAATACTTGCAAATAACTAATACTATTATAAATAATAACAAATATTTAATTGCATTAGTAATACTAGCAAATGCTTAACAATATTTGTAATAAAAGTAACTATTTAAAAATATTATTGATAGTTTAAAATGTTTAATAATATTAACAACAAATGTTCAACAGTTTTTGTAATAATAGCAACTATTTAATAACATTGGTAATAAAACAAAACCTCTAATCATATTAATAATAACAACTGTTTAATAATATTAAAAATAACAAATGTTTAATAACATTTGTAATAATAGCAAATATTAAATCATATTAATAATATTAGAAAACATTTAATCATATAAGTAATACTAGAAAATATTTAATAATGTTTGTAATAATAACAAGTATTTAATAATATTAGTAATAATAATAAATGTTTAATGGTATTATTAATTAAACATCAACTTATTTTTAATGTCATCATTATTACTAGTGTTAACATTTTAATATTACTGACAGTGTCATTAGTATGTTTATTTGTGATTATTATTATAAAAGCAAGCAGAAGGAGTCTATCGTCCTATATAGGTAATTGTTATATATCAATTTGCATTTTTTTAACATTTATGCCCGCAAGAATTAAAAATTTGTAATCACGTTACATCCAACTGTCATTATTTCTTCTCTATATCCTTTAGTACCATCGCGTCGTTGTTCTCCAGAAATCCTGATCGATCAATTTGTTTTGCGTTCTTTTTTCCTGATTTGCTGTTAGTCTTCCCTTTTGTAGGCGTTGATATTTGCTAACAAGCATAAACGGATCAACATAATAGAATGTTGAACTTATATAATGACGAAATAATAAAATTTTGAATTGATAAATGATTAATTGATTAATGATGATTGATGAAATGATTAATTGTTGAAATGATGAATTGAGAAAATTATGAATTGATAAAATGATGAAATTTAAATGATAAAAAACATTGGAACAAAAAATATGAAATCCACTTCACATAGTTCTATAATGGTTCTTTTGCCCAAAAAATAAAATTCCTCAACAGCTATATTTTGAATTGTTAAATCACCCGTAAAAATAAAACATTTTTTGTGTTATTTTCCCTATTTATTTTTAATGTTTTACAAGTAACATCAAAATAAATAAATGCATAAATTAATAAATCAATGAATAAATAAATGAATAAATAAAAAAAAACAAATACATAAATAAACAAACAGTTAAAAAATATATAAATACACGTATGAATGAATAAAGAAATAAATAAATGAACAAATGAACAAATGAATAAATGAATAAATAAATAAGTGAATAAATGAATAAATGAATAAATGAATAAATGAATAAATGAATAAATGAATAAATGAATAAATTAATACATAAATACATAAATACATAAATGCATAAATACATAAATACATAAATACATAAATACATAAATACATAAATACATAAATACATAAATACATAAATACATAAATACACAAATACACAAATACATAAATACATAAATGAATGAATAAATACTGTTTTAATAAGTAAATAAGTAAAACAGTCCCAACAAACAAATCAACAAATAAATATAATTTTAATCAAACAAACAAATAAATACATAAAACAGATTTCAACAAATAAATAAATAAAAAAGATTTCAAATAAATAAACAAATACATCAAGTTTCAACAAACAAATAAATAAATAAATATAGTTTCAACAAAAAAAAAACAAATAAACAAATATAGTTCCAACAAGCAAATAAATATATAATTACAGTTTCAACAAATAAATAAATAAATATAGTTTCAACAAACAAACAAACAAAAAATTAATATTTTAACAGATGAAAAAATAAATACAATTTCAACAAACGAATAAATATATTTTCAACAAATAAATAAATAAATAAATAAAAATTGAATAAATAAATACAAATTTAACAAATAAATAAACTTTTACCAAATAAATGAATAAATACGTTTGCTATAAATAAATCATGTTTTAATAAATAAAGTGCGAACAAAATGGCTACTGTGAAAAAAGTTCTAATACTTATATTTAAGGAATGTCGCCAGAGTCACAGTTTGAAAAGTTTTTAATACAATTTTTATCTGGAAAAACTTTTTTATTTATTATTCCTTTTTTATGTTTTTATTTATTAGTCTTATAAGTTTTATCAGTGTAATATATTGTTCATTTAGTTTTTATTCGCATTCATTTTCAGTAAGCTAAATCTTGCCAACTTGTTCGCCTTGATGTATTTTATAATTTTTTTACTACACAATAACCAAAATGTATTTCATTGTTGCTTTACCGCAGAATGTATTTCATTGTTTTTCTTTCATTTACAAACAACCAAAATGTGTTTTTTTTTTGTAATTTTAATGAACAATACAACAACATATAGTTTTTATATTTCATTGCGAAATAATCAAGATCTGTTTTAATACTTATTTTTGTTGCAAACTAGCCAAGCTGGACTTTTTAATAAATATTACTTTTCAACCACTGAAAATCTTTGTTCTACTTTGGAGAATGTTTTTTGTCCATTGAAATAATGATTTATACACTACATTGGTTGATTGGGAAATGAGAATTATATTGAGTAAATAAATAAATGTTTAAAAATAATTTGTGTAATTCAAATGTATTATTCATAACATGATCTGAATTATTTTTATTTGATTTTTTCAAATTTTTAAAATTTATAATACTTTTTCTTACATATAATTAATACAAATTATTTTGTTTTTCAGGTAATTCTTGGTTTATTTTGGTTAAACTCTCAAAGTAAGTACAGGGCATGCGTTTGTTCCAAGGACTGGGATATTCAAAGAACAAAGAAAACATAAATTTCCAAGAGCAGTCAATATTAAAATTAAATGTTTGGATCTTAGTATATTTATTTAATGAAAATATCAACCTTGAAAACATCCATTCACAAACTAGCCAAATCGATCTGAATATAAAATCAATCCTTTTTTGTATGGCAAAAACAAGTTTCTGAACAAAACCTACACAACGTAATTTTAAATGGACGTGTAGAGTTGATAACTATTTTACATGAAACAATTTATTTCAATGTTATATTGTATTTCATCAACATGTTGATGGGTAGATACGTTAGGTAATCTAAATTTATGTATTTTGAATGTATTATAAGACTAATTAAAAACAAACACAAACAAATGTGACAATTCAATTTAGTTTCATTATTAAATCAAGGGGTGTATTTTACTGTCAAGATACAATAATATATATTCATAAAATAATATGTTTGCACTCGTAAATAAAATCAAGCACAACAACAATAAACAAGATAGTTTTTTCGCTTTTATTATTATCATTAACACCATTGTTGTTATTAATAACTGTATTATTACAACTATTATTATTGTTATTTTAGTTATTGTTGTTGTTATTAGTATTTTTAGTGTTGTTATTATTATTTATATTAATAATATTATTATTGTTATTTTAGTTATTGTTGTTGTTATTAATATTTGTAATGTTGTTATTATTATTTATATTATTTGTATATATTATAATATTAATATTTATAATATGTATATGTATATATATAATGTTGTTGTTATTATCTATATAATAACGAAAGTTGTTGAAATCAACCTTAAAGTCACCACACCTTCAAGTGTCACGGCAGACACCTTTAATTATAATTTATGCAACACTTCCCCAAAAATGATAAAAGTGCAATACAGCCTCTTGAGTGGCTGGGATATAAAATTATTATACAAACATATTGACTCTTGAATATTCAGTCGATTCATTTAGCTCTATTGTGTGTCTCACAATGCAGGTCTGATGCAATTATTCTTCAATAAAACACACATGAGCGCATATATACACCTATGCTCATGTTTATACAAATACACATATACATGAATATGCACACATACACATAAACGTACGCATGCACATGTACAGTTGTACAAGGCACAGACAAACGCATGCATCAACACAATATATTTATTTCAGTTGAATACGTTGTTTTTTTGCTAGGTCAGCTTTCAAACCAAGTTTATTGTTCTTGGGTAATTGTTTGAAAATGTAGTTTAAACCATATTAAAACTAATTACTTTTTAGGTTAACATTTTTAACTTGAATAAAATGTTTTTTTCTCTCTTAATAAAACATGTTATTAATCACGATCATCAATAAATTGAACTAATTAAATGAAACAAATTAGAAACGTTGATTTTTTAGATTTTCATATCGACTATATCTTAACGAAAACATGTTAAACGCCATTAATGACAGTGTTAATGCCAATGAATAACATAACGACCATGGCAATACCAATGCATGCATAACAACATTGTCAATGTCAATACCAATGCATGACAAAACGACAATGTCAATTCCAATGCTTGCCATAACGACAATGTCAGTATAGCATATACCTACATAACTTTTAGCTAATTAAGTAAACCAATTTGCATTTTTGACTTTTCAATTGCATAGCAAAAGTAGGTTGACATGCCCTTGGATTTTAGCCATGGGAACCCATCTCATTTAGACAAAAACCTTGGCTATTAGCTAACTTTGTTCTATGTGGATAGTTCGCTAACAACTGACTTCCTCTTGGTTTTTAGCCATTATAAACCCTTTCATTCGGCCAAAAAACTCTTGGCTACCAGCCACCTTTTTTCTATGGGGAGAATTGGCTAATAGCTGGCTTTCCCTTGGCTTTTAGCAATAGGAACCCGTATCATTTAGAAAAATAAACCCTTGGCTAATAAACAAGGATCAGTCAGTAACCATTGACTCCTCCATAGTTTCTAGCCAAAGGAGTTTGGATTTCCCCTTGGATAATAGCTGAACATTAGTGGCTACAATGCTTGCAGGGAATGCCAATGTATGACATAACAACAATATCAATGCCATTGCATGAACTAACAATACTGTCACTGCCAATGCATGCGATAACGACAATGTCAATGGCAATGTATGACTTAACAACAATGGCAATGCCCATGCATGACATAACGACAATGGCAATGCAAATGAATGACATAACGACAATGTCAATGCAAATGCATGAAAAAACGATAATGTCAATGCCAATGCATGACAAAACGGCAATGCCAATGCATGACAAAACGGCAATGCCAATGCATGACATAACGACAATGGCAATGCCAATGCTAATGCATGATATAATGACAATAGCAATGCCAATGTATGACATGACAACAATGTCAATGCCAATGCATGACATAACCACAATGTCAATGCATGCCATAACAACAATGTTAATGTCAATGCATGACATAACGAAAATGTCAATTCCAATGCCAATGCATGTATAGCGACAATTTAAATGCCAATGCATGATATAACTAGAGTGGTAATGCCAATGCATGTCATAACGAAAATGTCAATCCAATGTATGACAGAACAAAACTGTTTATGCCAATGCATGACATAACGAAAATGTCAATTCCAATGCCAATGCATGACATAACTAGAGTGTCAATGTCAATGCATGACATAACGAAAATGTCAATCCAATGTATGACATAACAAAAATGTTTATGCCAATGCACGACATAACGACAATGGCAATGCCAATGCTTGCCATAACATCAATGTCAATGACAATGCATGACATAACGACAATTTCAATGCCAATGTATAACATAACGACAATGTCAATGCCAATGTATAACATCAAAATAATTTCATTGTCAATATCAATGCATGACATAACGTCAATGCCAATGCATGACATAACTACAATACCAATGAATGACCTATCAACAATGTAAATGCCAATACATGACACAACGCCAATGCTTATTGCACTGTATGGCAGAATGACAATTTCATTGCACGACATAACGACAATGTCAATGGCAACTAATTTCATAACAACAATGGCAATGACAATGCAAATGCATAACATAGCAACACTGTCAATGCCAATGCCAATGAATGACATAACTATAATGCCAATGAATAGCCATCACATAACTTTTTTTGTGCAAAGGCATGACATAGCGACAATGCCAATATTAATGCATGATATTAAGACAATGGCGTTGCCAATGATTCATATAACGCTAATGCCAACGCTAATGAATACCATAACAACTGACTCAATGACTTTGGATGACTCTTGACAATACCAACACCACTTCATAGCACAGCACCAACGTCATAATTATAATGAATGATGCAAACGACTGAAACAACGAAAAATTATAAAGACCAAAGATAACGAACTTATGCGTAAATAATAAGTTCAAAGTCACGATTGTAATGAGTCAGAAATTTGAATTGGTAAAGATCATTAATCGCCAAAAGCGACCACTTGAGCACGACTTTCCTCCACTTCAGTTAACCCCTTAAAGCCTGTCTGATTGATGCAATAATTACTCGAATATTTTGAGGTTAGTGTTGCAATAAGGATTCAAAAACATTAGGGTTAGTGTTACAGTAAGGATTCAAAAACATTGATGTTAGTGTTGCAATAAGGATTCAAAAAAATTGGGGTTAGTGTTGCAATAAGGATTCAAAAACATTGAGGTTAGTGTTAAAATAAGGATTCAAAAACATTGGGGTTAGTGTTGTAATAAGGATTCAAAAACATTGGGGTTAGTGTTACAATAAGGATTCAAAAACATTGGGGTTAGTGTTACAGTAAGGATTCAAAAACATTGAGGTTAGTGTTGCAATAAGAATTTAAAAACATTGAGGTTAGTGTTAAAATAAGGATTCAAAAACATTGGGGTTAGTGTTACAATAAGGTTTCAAAAACATTGGGGTTAGTGTTACAATAAGGATTCAAAAACATTGGGGTTAGTGTTACAATAAGGATTAAAAAATATTTGGATTGGTGTTACAATAAGGATTCCAAAAAATTTGGGTAACCCCAATTTATTGGCCGACTCATTTATGCTCCTTTAGGTACTGGTGAGTTGAGGATGATCAGTATAAAATCTAGCTTGTTTCAAGTTTTAATATTTTTTTGATATTTGAAAATATTTATATATAGCTTTTTTTTTTCTTTTTTTTTATTTTGTTTGATTTGTTAAACTTGCAAGATCGATGGTATTCATGGCTGATATTATAGACTATGATATAAATGTATTCCTTACTTCAGAAATATCGTGCAGCATTTAAGAGAAGTTACATTAGCAGACACTGTATAGCATCATATATTTCTTAAGTTGAAGAAGGCTCAAACTCATTTGGGTTGTATAATGTGCATGGCTAAGTACTTTTGTGTACTAATAAATATTATGATATTTAAGTTTTTGTTTTTTGTTTTAGGTCATTCAATATGTTTTTCCTTAACACTAGTAAACATCGATTGCATTATAAAGTTTACTATAGGACAGTTTTAGAACTAATACTGTTTTTCCTCTCTTCTGAACTTTGAACAATACAACTGCAAATACAAATTAACATTTATTAGTTACCTAATAGTGGTGTAAAAAAACATATTTTATTAGTACCAGTAGGAATCATCTCTACGACATGATGGGGTATCTGGTGGTGGTGAGTTACACTCAAATTCGTACATGTTAGATCTCTCACTCAGCATGGTTGCACCATATCCTAGGATACATATTTTTTTGAAGTAGTGCGGACTTATCCTAGAGGGTCATGGAATCGCTATGTACATATAATGGTATACGGTTATAAGAAGTAGTAACACACACATTTAAATGGTTAACAGTTTTATATGTTGACGGTTTATTGAAAACAAAAATGTTAAGTAGAACATGGGTTAGAAATTTAAATTTGATGGTTTTATAAATTGAATAATTATGGGTTACATGTTCCATCTATTGGTAAAACTAAGCTGGTGTTTGGTCATTTGTATATAAGATATAATTGAATTATAGCTAACTTGATTTAAAGTAAAGCATTTTTTTATTTAGTCTGTTTGGATAGTAACTATAATTAGACAATATAAAATACTTAATTTGACAACAATTGTTAAGCTAACCCTAGATTGTGTGGTATGATAAATAAAATATAAGAGCCGCATTTTATAATACTTCTTAAAAGTATGAATTAAATATGTAAGGCAAAATACAAAATTTGGAATAGTAGAACGGATGTAACAAGAGTAAGATAGTTTTGATCTAATTTTTATATTTACTTAATATGATAATGTTGAGATTGTTATCAAACTATTGGGAGAAGGCAATATTAAAGTATGAAGCTATAAGCGTGTAATGTTTAATTCATGATAGACTCGTAAAATAAATCTGGCAAAAATGGTTCATTTTATCTGCGAAACGTGTTATGAAGGAATAACTAAGCTGTAATGATGCCATTAGACGGCAAAATAGAAAAAAAGATTTTGAAACTAGACCAGCACGGCAAAACAGGAGAAAGGTGCTACGGTTGAATTGCAGTCGAGTGGACTTTATTTTTCTCAATACACGATATTTTACTGCGGTCGGCAATTTCTTTCTCGAAATTTGACGAGTGACGGTGTCTCTTGATTGGGAATTAATTCTTGTTTCGGATAAATTAGCTTTTTATTCCTTATGTGATTCAGTTTTTTTCTGTATTGACTTTATTTTTAATATTTTATACTTTATTTAATTTTTATCTAAGCTATTCAACAATCCTTAGTAATTTATTATGTGTACCATATCTAGAGTAGAAATTGGATTTATAACCAACTATTTATTTGAATAATTCTTAAAACTGTATTGATATTGAAATATAATAGTTTTATGACTGGTTCTTATTAACAACAATAGCAAATTGATTAAATTGCATGTTCAATTTATTTGGAATGACTTGCTTAAAAACTATAACATGTGGCAATTGTTTTAGTCTATCTAGTATTAGCCGAGGCAAATATATATTTAACTTAAAATCATATGTAACATTCATGGTTTACTATAAGAGCAAAACACACAATTTCATAAAAATTGTGACATTGTTATATGAATTGTATAATTGAATTGCTCTTCCTCTATGCCTACGAATTTAAACAACAAGGCTACTATAATAATCATTATTACAACTTGTATATAGTGCCGAAGATATTCAATGAATACTCCTCAAGGTTTATATTTTTAACTGTAACTGTATCAGTAAAGAATCATATTTCACAAAATATGTAAGCTGTAAGAAATAGCAAACCACAGCATCTTAGAACTAGTTCATTAATTGTGTTGTTCACATACATATATTTTTATGAAATAAATACCACGCATTACAATGAAAACCACTCAAATGTCGAAATTATCAGTGATACACTATTTGATAAAATTAAAAACCAAAGTATCTGACGTTTTATAATGATTAAACCTGAAATTATCATCAGGCGTAACTAACATTTAACAATTTGTATCTTTAAATTATTTATTGATTTGTGATTCCGGTTAAGAAAACATTCAAGTTTCGTTATTTTACTGCAAATGGATTCTTTAAGTGTAGCGATGCTGATCTAAAAACACTTTTTCCACTTGTCTCGTTAGATCAAAATTCTTTAAAAAATTCTTTTATTTCAATTTATTATTTTATACTGCATTGAACTTTCTCGAATTTGCATTTAAATATTTTACATTTTCATTAATATTTTTCTCGTTTCTTCGATAACATTCAATTGCCATTGAAATTACTTTTAAAATTTTGTAATTGCTGATGTAAAACTTTATTGGTTTTCAATTTAATGTTAATGTTGATTAAAATAGTTTAGTACACATGATAATACGCACATAATAATACGCACATTAACATATATGAAAATTCAAAAACTCCACCTCATTTTGAAATGTGTTGATTACAAACAAATGTTTTCTCTTTCTTCAGTTGGTATTTTTGATATATTATTTTTACATGTCTCCATAGAAGTAGTACAAAAATCAATAAAAGTAGTACTAAAATCAATAGAATTAGTACTAAAATCAATATAATTAGTACTAAAATCAATATAATTAGTACTACAATGAATAATCTAGTTTCGGTTTTACAGTTCAGTTGGATAGTTAGCAACTTTTTGGTTATTAAATGTTATGTAGGTTTGTTATTAGTTTGTCTGTTATGTTTCGTATTAATTTAGTTATTTATAGCTTACTCAAACAAGAAATGCAGATAATGCACGTTTTTATCCCTTTAATACCCGACTGTGTGTTGTAAGCATGATTCAAATTGATGAAGGTAGCAGTGCAGAACTTTAGGTTTTGGCAGCACTTGACGGCAATGTCCATGAATTGCTGGCGGCAATTATTTTTAATAACCTATTTTCTGACAGTACTTTTTAATCCCATCACACAGGGTGATGAAAATCAGGATTTTTTGTCCTTCAAGATTTTTTTTGTCCTCTTTCAACCAAAAATTAGCTCAAAGTGGCCTTTTTCTGGAATAAAAGCTTAAAACCGATCGAAACCGATCAAAAACGAACGTCCTCTTTATAATGAAAAAATATTTTTCATCACCCTGCCATCACACAATACAATTAACATACATATATTATTAAATTGTAATGAGAGGAATGTATTGGTACAAACTAAACATCTTATAAACACACTAATACTTATACATAACCAGAAAACAGATCACATCACTTAAGTTCTCTAAACAGAAAAAAGGCGAATGCAAGTGGACAATCAGTCTTAAGCTTTGCAACACAAGAACCAAAAAGAAGAAGAAAAACCATTTATCTTGTGAATTTTATATTGTTTACATTTTGTAGATGCACATTGCTTTCAAATAAAACTAGCGATAAGTGTTAATATCTCTTAGAAATATAATTTACAGAACATCATAAGGTATGTACTGAAATAAAACTATAAAAGCATGATGATACATGTACCACAAATAAAACTTATTTACGATTCAAACTTTATCTCACGAAGAGATGTTTGTTTGTTGCCACACATTGATGTCAAATAAAACTAGTGATAAGTGTTAATACCAAAGTCAATATCTCTTAGAAATCTAGTATACAGCATGTCATAAGGTATGTACTGAAACAAAAGTATAAAATCATAGTGATACATGTAGTACCACAAGTAAAACATATTTATGTTTCAAATTTTTTCTCATGAAAGATGCCATTTTAAGATATGTGCATTCTCTATACAGCTGTACTTGATCTGTGTATTTATGACATCGAACGCACTTTGCCAGTTGTTTGTAGTGGAAAAAACGCAGGTAGAACAATTTAAGGTCTTGCTAAGATTATTTCTAATGATATTCAGCAACCATTGGTTGTCTACGTGGTACTATTTAGGAGTTTCTTGGAGAATACATATTGTTTTAAGGTTTTATTCAGTGTTTGTGTACTTGTAGCAACAAAAACAAATAAAAAGGGTTATTTCCAAAGTGCAGCATCCTTTGGGGCATAGGTAAAGTCCTAGGCTGGAAGGTAGTATTGTAAACAAATATTGTTGTATTAAACTTGCACGTCTTTTCAGACAGTTTAGAGGGATAAGGTTAATTTTTATGGAACATTATGTAATATTGCCTCTTTGTATAATTTTTATAGATAAGCCATTTATTTCAAAACTTTAAAGCATACAACTTTTAAGAAAACGGTACCAGGCTCTAAGTGAAATTATAAGGCATATATATAACATTGCTACAGTTGGTTTACCAATTGACAGTTACTCTTTATTTACATTCTAATTCGTAAAAATGTTTTCTTGATAAAACTTGCAAATCAGCAATTCAACAATAGTAAACCCAACCACCTAACATATAAACAAAATAAATTTAATTGTTTGTATTATTAAGGTTTCAATTATATATTAAGTTTAAAGGAAACATGAAGGCAATGTAACAATCTAATTAACCCTATAACGCCCGAATTTTCATTTTAAGGAAATTAATTTTTTTTATAGTGATTTTTATGTTCAAATAGGTCAAATTAACATATGCAATCAAAAAAAAATTTTTTTTTGCGTTTTTAAAGATTTTTTT
>JARUHE010106583.1:0-24380 GCA_031471125.1 Archaeomysis grebnitzkii
CAAGGGCATTGCTGCTAACAAAATTACTAGCAAGGGCATTGCTGCTAACAAAATTACTAGCAAGGGCATTGCTGCTAACAAAATTACTAGCAAGGGCATTGCTGCTAGCAAAATTACTAGCAAGGTCATTGCTGCTAACAAAATTACTAGCAAGGGCATTGCTGCTAACAAAATTACTAGCAAGGGCATTGCTACTAACAAAATTACTAGCAAGGGCATTGCTGCTAGCAAAATTACTAGCAAGGGCATTGCTACTAACAAAATTACTAGCAAGGGCATTGCTGCTAGCAATAACAATGGTTCTTCCAGCATGTCTATCAACACCAAAGGAGAACGCACCTGTAAGCATTCCTCCTTCATTATATCCATATTGAGGTCCTCCACATAAAAAGTGTCGTTTGTTTCACACGAACAGTTTTTCAGGATCTTCGTGTGTGTCTCCATTTTATACTTGTCCCCGATCTTCAACACCTTCTCCACAGCCTGCAACAAGAAGAATACCAATCAGTCAATTATAACACATGTTAACCAATCAGTCAATTATAACACTTGTTAACCAATCAGTTAATTATAACACATGTTAACCAATCAATAAATAATGATGATAGGTATTAATGCTATTTGATATTATCCAATCAACCAATCAGTTGACTAATCCGTCAATGTTAAGGTGAGATTGAACACTAAGACTGACATCGTTCTGTGGTTGAGAGTATAAAATGATTTCATGATTACTTAAATACTGAAAAAGCTTTAAGTGAACTTCATTAAAAAATAATGAAATGCAAACTTTTGCAAACACTATATAATGGGTAAGGCCACAAGTTTTGGTTAGCATCCAGTTTCGGCAGTTGCTAATAACCGAATTAATTAATGCTATGAAAGGCAGTCTGGCTAGCTATAGTCTCATTGTTAACATTTTATGAGCTATTGTACAATTTCATATGACCTGACCAGAGCTTGTAGCATCTCGCAGGATGTTATAAGACCTTGTAAGATTTGACAAGATATTGCAAGATATCGCAATATCTTGCAACCCTTTGTCAGCTCCTGTCTTAGAACCCACCTTATAGATAAAGATAAAGGCAATTAAGGTGGCAAAGTTTTCTTCAGTGAAGCGAGTGATGTAGCAGACCAGCGCCGAAGCGTCCACGGCCACCAAAATCAGAAGGATCAGGCCGCACCACAATCCGATCCACAACCGGAACGTCAGGTAGTCCCAAAACATGCGGCTGTAACGAACCAAAGGTTAGGGCATGAGGTGACAGTTTTGAAGAGGAACAAGGGCATGAAGTAACAAGGGTTAGGGCATGAGGTGACAGTTTTGAAGAGGAACAAGGGCATGAAGGAACAAGGGTTAGGGCATGAGGTGACAGTTTTGAAGAGGAACAAGGGCATGAAGGAACAAGGGTTAGGGCATGAGTGACAATTTTGAAAAGGAACAAGGGCATGAAGGAACAAGGGTTAGGGCATGAGGTGACAATTTTGAAAAGGAACAAGGGCATGAAGTAACAAGGGTTAGGGCATGAGGTGACAATTTTGAAAAGGAACAAGGGCATGAAGGAACAAGGGCATGAGGTGACACTTTTGAAAAGGAACAAGGGCATGAAGTAACAAGGGCATGAAGGAACAAGGGCATGAAGGAACAAGGGTATATATGTTCGAGATGACAAAGGACAAGTGTGCACGTCCAAAGGTAGAAGGGTACAATGACACCTGTTTTTGATTTAAATAAATAAAGATAGGTGTTATCAAAGATAAATATTTAATAAGTAAATGTTTGTAAGTGATATAATTCCGGAAAAAATATTGTTCTTATTTCTTTGGTTTTCCTCATTAGTGATAACACCACTGTCGGAAAACGTAGACTAAAATTAAATACTATATAGCACAAATTTTATGAAAAAGAATAAAATGGTAAAAAACTTTTAAGAAGTTAAACCAAATGAATATAAAACTCTAACAAAAGAATACAAAAAACACTCACTCGCAGAACTCATAAACTATGGTCTCAAACACTAGCACAGGACCCGTCGAGCCAAGAATAGTCAGCGGTTGTCCGGCGAAAAATCCATAAATGACACCACAAAGCAGCCCAGCAACAAGCGACTCCATGGATGCGATGTTGTTGCCGGTTGCCTCACCCAAAAGACCTCCGAAGGTGATGATGGGAGTAAGACAGGCGAAGTACAGGAAGAAAAACGTGGCAACCGACTGCATCGAAAAGCCATCAATAAAATCGCTGAAGTAGAACGGCTTCTTCCGTTTGATATCGTTGATGAAACCGCCGAAGAAGCGACCGGTTCGCGTTAATCCGGCTGCTTCCCGCATCTTGCATTCCTCTTCCTCGTCGTCCACTTCTTCCACCTTCTGGTTGGGGGTTTTGCGCTGCTCTTGTGAGGGGATAGCTGCGGGGGGCTCGATTCTGGTGGGAGAGGGGAAGGGGGTTAGTTAGTTCGGAGTGTATAGGGTTGACCTAACCTAGAGACCGTCTTGAAACCTTTCAGCTCCTTCATACGAAGGAAAAAATGTGTTTTCCGTGCGGCCATGCCATCACTATACTAGGAGAAATGATGATGTCTTTAGATTGGCTTAAATTATTGATAAAACAAATTGTGTAAAAAAACTTTGACCATCATGTGTTGAAAACAATTTTAAAGATTCATATTTGCCAATTGTTATTTTAAAGTTTCAAAAGAAAAAAACTGTTCGAAACGACTTCTCTGAACTTTGAAAGCAAATTACTGTTACGGCATCAAATTGACAACATATAGTTTACTGTCTCGAGGTCATATCCTAAAGATATGCAGCAAACATACGGTGCTTCCTCACAGTCTGGGTAGGCTTCACGTGTATGAATGAATGACATATTCTTTCGAGATTTTCAAGCAGTTTAATATTCTGCCGCGTAGCCATGTCATAAGTAACTGGTATGCCGTGTTTCTGCTAAACTAAAACAGCATAGGCTGTTTAGATGCTTAACCAATTAGCAAAACCTAAATTCTATCATTAATAACTACTACTTATAAATACTATTAATTATTACTAGTTGCTACTATTATTTGTTATACTAAAGACCACAAGCTCACCTGATAGCGGGATCCCATTCGCCAGGTGGCAGCACCGTGACTGCATCTAAAAACTCGTCGATTCCCGCCAATAAATGGTTTCTGTTCTTGCCCTTGTAGGCGACGTCGTGGAAGACCTCGTCACTCAGCAGAGTGGCCATCGCTCTGCCGATCTCGTGGTACCTGGACAGGCCTCCCTGAAACGAAGGAATGGATAAGCACAAACGATAAACAAAACAAAATATTACAAAAGTATAAAGATGGCGAGTAAAGAATAAAAGAAACGAAGGGATATGTTAAAACAAAATGGAAGAGATTGTGTGAATAAATAATGAATGAATGCATTTATAAGAAAATTGTCACCCTCGGTTCTACGTCCTGAGTGTATTCAGCGTCCTTAAGCTACAATAGACTTTTAAGAAGTGGCCAACTCAAAAATTAATTAATCAATTTATTCATTATCATTGAAACCCTATCCAGCGAAACCTAACAATAAAAAGGCTATTCTCTCACCTATATAGTTGATACAAGTAGGTAAACTGTGATTCACACTTAAATGACAATTTCAGGATGGTTACCCGTGGTGTGAATACAATTAAGGATAAATAAACAGATCTCAATGTCACGAAGCAAAACTATATTTTCCATGCTGTGCTAGACTGTCTTTCCAAACTGGAATTACCCAACAGATGTAACAACATGTTTGGACTCATTGTTCTCTTTCTGGTAGAGGGAGCACGAACGGCCAGAAAGTAAATGATAGATTGATAAGAAGTGGTTAGAAAGCAAATAACAGAGTTTTTAGAGAGTCCATGGAAATATTAAGAAAGAGAACACATGAACCAAAATAAGAGTTTTTTGGGCGACCAGAATTGATTGCTTGATTGACTGATTAGTTGATTGTTTGCTAAGGTAAGGAATAGCCATCAACCAAATGAGTTTTCTTAGGATGTCCAGAAAGTGAGTAAGAGAAAACATTTCCACCCACCGTAGGCCCGAGGATGATGAAGAGGAAGCGCGTTGGGACGGGCACCTCCGTCAGGTCACCCAAACTGGTTCCTGTCGTCAGTCTGACGAAGGCGGTGACGGGCTTGTCCAGGAAAGGAACTTCGCCCACCAGGATGTTCGATGCCTCGGCGCCGGGAGGGATCTTGCGCATGAAGTGAGTGTTGCCCTGAAGGAGGAATTCAATGATAAATTCATTAATAAATACAAAATTTAATAAAGTAAATAAGAAATAAATTAAACACAAACAAATCAGGGAATAAACAACTAAGTAAAAATACAAATGAATAATAATCAAGATAGCTAATGTTAAAAACAACCACCAACGTTATATCTTTATTAAAAGACAAGACCAGTTGGTAGCCATTTAATCAAAACTGTGAGCTTTACACAATGGAATTGTTCTTATAAAATGACAAGTAACATTAACTTTTTTATTTTTCAATGAAAGATGTTTGATTGACTATGTCGTTACTAATTTAGATTCCCAGCAAAACCCTCTCTTTAAAAGACTGTCGTCTTTACTATGTCAAAACAAAAAGCTAAGCGTGTTACTGAAATGAGATTTTTTTTGTATCGTAAAGATTAATGAAATATTTTCATTAATCAAGATTAAACTTTAAAAAAACATTTCACACATTTCAACATTTACAAATAAAATGAATAATAAAATGAAGGACAATCAAAGCTCTGTACACAATTTAACTTCCAATTGAAAATATGAGTGGACGTGCCTTTAATGGTGATCCTCAATTTTTTATCAATGGTAGGACTAAGAGAGAAAATATACCAACTGGTATAGTAACTATTGAAATTGGACTGTTTTCCATCTCAGCCGTGAAAATTGGCATTATACACACATTTTTCTAGTTTTAATTTTTAAATATTAAAACTTCTGAGATATCTTTTGATTATATAATTATTAGTAAAACATTTAATTGCGATTAACATTATAAAATGGTTGTCATACACTTTTCGAACACATTTGGTATTTGAAAAAGTATTACTATTGGAGGAGTACTACATGTATATTGTATGTCTAAAAGTAAAGACAACTTTAAAAAAGTGAGATTTCTAAAATTAAATTATTACTTTAACCTTTCACAGTTTATTATTGCTAAGAAAAACATGTTTGGTTTTATAACCTACTGTCCAATTGTAACGTTAACAGTGATTTTTGTAGACCTACAACGGCTGTTTAGGTGCAACAAAACCTCTAAGACAAAATTCAATGTAATTTGGACGGAATTTTATCCTAGTACCACTTGTGTTATACAAGACGGAGTAATCAGTTATAATAATTTATCAACTGTGTTACAACAAACGGTTAAAGTGATAAGGACTCGCCTTGTGTTCAGGAAGGACGGTTCCGGTAGCGTCGAGGGCGTTTCCGCTCTGATTCCGTCCGATGGAGCCGGACGAAGGAGACGTTTCTATTCCGGTTTCATTGATGACGGCCGGAGCGGAGGAATTGCCTGAAAAAGACAAGGCCTTGAAGAACCCGGAGCCGTCTGCGGGCAAGGCTAGATTAGAAGGTGCCAAAAAATTATTATCTAGTAGCCGTGACTGTTTTAGCCGTGACTGTTTTAGCCGTGACTTTTTTTGGCCGCGAATTTTTTGGCCGTAACTTTTTTAGGCTGTGATTTTTAAGCCGTAACGTTTTTTATTTTTCGACAGTCATTTTTTTTAAATGTAGATTTTACCATAAAATAGAATTAATTGCCATAGTTTTTTAAACTATGTTCTTAATAAATTTATTGGTTAAAAATTTTGATAGAAATTAAATGATTAAATTTTGAAAACAATTAAATTTACGTTTTTAAGTTTGACTTATCATAGCTACTAGAAGAGAGGTCCTTAGTTGAAATTGAAAGTTTGTACACAAAAACAAAAACTAAAAAATGCAAACTAAAAACACTAAATATTTATTATTATTACATGAAATAAAGTTCATGCTTTTATTGCATTTTTAATAATAATAAATAATTTCAACTGAAATTATAGATTACAAAACTAAAGATAAAACAATATTTTATATAAAACTAAATAAATTACGTGCAAATTATCTAAAGTTTTAACCATTTCAGCCTGAATGGGACATATGTGTCCCAAGAAATAGGCTTAAATTACTAAAAAAATCAGAATGAAAGGGTTAATTACTGTAAATGTTCAAACAAACCTGCATGCAAAAGCAAACCTGTTAATATTGAAAGAAATAATAAACAGATGTCAATAAATCATTGAGACACACCACTCAAAATTTTGGATAATTTGAAAAAATAAAACATTAAATGTGAAGTAACGACTTAGCCTTTTACCTTATGTTATGCATTACACTTGATGCATTTCTGCATTAAGTAATACATTGCATGGTTGCCAGGATACGTTATGCATATGTTGTATGGTTGATTTGCTGTGGCATATACATTACACTGTATAATGCATCACCACTGCATTACCTATGTTGCATGATGCATGTATGTTGTCTTATCTGCTGCATGGGTGACCTAACATGTTGTTCATCAACAACACTACATCAACACTTAACAATGAGGTAAGCACATACAAAAGTATGTGGACGGAAAAGCCAACATATCAAATACAAAATTGCCAAGTTTTTACTTTTCTTAATTAATATTAAACATGTAAAGTAAAAAGAAAATTTAGAACGAAAATTATAGAAAATTTAAAGAAAACTTGAAGAGTAAAAGCTTTTTAAAGATTAAAAAAGTTACAATGTTTTTTTTTTATATTTCCATTAACACTTTAACCGTTTCTTGTAACACCGGTGAAACATAAGTATAATGGCTTATTCCATCTTATGTAACTTCAGTGATGCAAAACAAGTTTGTTTATGTTTTGATATATTTATACAGGCAAATATTTGCCTGTATAAATATACAAAAACATAAACTAACTTGTTTTGTAACACTGATGTTACATAAGATGGAGTAAACCATTAAACTTATGTATCACCGGTGTTACAAGGAACGGTTAAAGTTTTAACTAGTTGGAGTCCTTAAAACTTTTATAAAGTTAATATAATAACTTATGTTTTTAAAATAAAAGCTATTTCATGATTTTAATATAAACTGCTTAAAAATGTACACAAAAACTATTTTACAATTTTTGATATAACAGCTATTTTATATTTTTGATGTAATAGCTGTGATATTTAACAATCTTATTATAAAAGCTATATAGCAAACTTAATATAAAAGCTGTTTTGTAGTCTTAATATAAAATCTACTTTATAATATTAATATAAAGCTCTTTTATAATCTTAATATTAAGCTATTTTATAATCTTAATATAAAAGCTATTGTATAGTCTTAATATAAAATCTACTTTATAATATTAATATAAAGCTCTTTTATAATCTTAAAATAAAAGCTATTTTATAATCTTAATATAAAAGCTATTTTATAATCTTAATATAAAAGCTACTTTATAATCTTAATATAAAAACTATTTTATAATCTTAATATAAAGCTGTTTTATAATTTTAATATTAAGTTGTTTTATAATCTTAGTATAAAGCTATTTAGCAACCTTAAAATAAAAGCTATTTTATAATCTTAATATAAAATGTGTTTCATATTATTAAAATAAAAGCTATTAAATACTCTTAATATGAAAGCTATCTCACAGCTTTAATATGAAAGATTCTTTACAACCTTAATATAAAAACTAGTTAATAACCTTAAAAAAATTTTAAAACTTAAAAGAAAAATTAGAGAACTTGCATCTTTTTAGAATGAAACGTATTTTAATTTTTTTTTGTTATATCGAGTCAATTGTTTTGGCCATAATGTTTTTTGTGAAGAAAACACATTTTATGTATCTGATTTACTCTGTGTTGGTGCAGCCACATGTTTATTTTTACATGTATTGGTGTAGCCACATCTTTTATCGTACCTTCAGTCACAGAATTACTTGACCATTTAAATGTTAATCCAAACGACACTAAACTATGTCAGTAATTATTAATTTAATATCACTCAAAATGGTTATTTGAAAAGAAACTGAAAACCAAACCTCGTTATAACGACACACTGTCAAAACAGACCACTCAAGAAATTATTTGGGAGATCGTCATAGAGTAGAAGACAGAAAACTAAAGACTATTCAGTCATGTTCCAATAGATAGAGAAACGATCGAGAGAAAAAGACTAAAGTTATAATAATCGCAAATTATTCGTTGGTTTTGAATAAACTTAATTTTAATCATTATTATTGTTTTGTTTGTTATGCAAAGTTAAATTATTTTATTAAACATTTTTATTTACAAATAAAAACGTAATTAATTATAACTATTATTAGTATGATTAACGTAAACAAATTAATAATTCATATAAACGAAATAAATTAGGTTTTCAAATTTTGGCGCTCAAATGTGAAGTGCTACAGTCAGCCGCCAGAGTGCGCTTCTCAACAGTGATGCCACTCTAGCAGTTTTTCAGCTAGATCTAGATGTTTTTTACTTAGCCTAGCTGGTGAATTTTATCATCTAGATATTTTTAAAGTAGTTCAAAACAATGAAAAGTAGTTTAAAACAATAACACACACATGTTTGAAGGCCACATTGCTATGTTTTTAAGTTGTCATTGTTAAATCTAAATTATTTTAGCTGATTTATTTTGAGATTCTAGATTACTTTCTCTCACAAAAAGTGGCAGCCCTGCTTCTCAAACTACATTAATATATTAATGGTAATGATACCTTGGCTAAGATTGAATTGCTTATATAGGTTGTAAAGCGAACTCTGGATTACTGTAAGTAGCAGTTGGAAACATTTCACATTTTGCAGCAAAATTTATTTTAATCGAATATCGAAAAATCGCATTCAACTTAAATACGAAATTACAACTCCCGATAATTTCAAGAGGCGGGTCCCTAAAAATGTTAGGGTATTGAATAATGTACGAGTTTGATCCGATTCAATACGACGGTATAGTCTCGTAACAAGATGCGTATACGACCTTAACACGTTTCGTATATGTTCTTTACACGAGTCGTACAAGATTCTATACGAGTAGTATACAATTCAGTGTTATAGTATATGATGGTATATACTTGTAACAAAAATAGTATAGGATTCAATATGATCTTTTTGGCAAGTGATTACCAGGGCCTGGAGCAGGGAAGAGTGCATCCAGGAACGAATGACGGCGACTTTCCGGATCTCTCAGAGTATTGTGAAGACCATGCATGTGGGTGCGGATGGCCTCGCCTTCCTCTACTGCTGATGGAATAGGAGCAAGTCAAGCAGAAGTTCTAAGCAGAGGTCATAAGGACCAACATATCACTCAGTTGGAGGTAGAAACAATCTTATTGACATGTTTAAATCAGATGGTTTCATATGAACTAACATACTTTAAACTCGGAGGTGGACAACATTTAATAGATGCAGATACACATAATGCACTCGTTACCATGGAAAAATGTCTCACAAAAAAATCCTCTCGTTATCATGGAAACACATCTCACAAAAAGTCCACTCGTTACCATAGAAACCTGTCCCATAAAAACTATACTCGTTACCATGGAAACATGTCTCACAAAAGAATTCATTCATTACCATGGAAACATGTCTCGCAAAAAAACCCACTCGTTACGATGGAAACCGGTCCCACAAAAACTATACTCGTTACCATAGAAACATGTTTCTCACTTGTTAAGGGTTCATTTACCTGCATCCATAATGTAGATAGCAATAGTGTGATCATCTAACACAATGACATATAAATACAGGGATCCATGGCAACACGCACATATACGCTTGACTTTGAAAGGAAATTATAACCAACTGGAAATATAATATTATTTAAGTTTTAAATGGCACCCAAAAGGTAGATGTCTGAATAGGAATGGCTTTTATATTTTCCTTTACAAAAAAATTGTTCTCATCTTAATAGAGCTAAATTAAATGAAAACATAAATAAATTATGATATATGTTATAAATATAAAAAAAAAATTCGTATATAGATATATAAGTAAACAAAGAACAAAATTGAAGTAGATTGATTGTCTTACATGGCAATAATTTTGTTTTAAAGCACTATTTGGTAACTTCAGTCTGTTGCCATAGTAAATCTTCTTTCTTTGTATACGTCACGCCGTTACTATAATTCTAAATTTAATGTTCTCGTAGACATGACCACACTATATTTATCTACATTATGGTTTGGGAAAGATTCATATAAAATTTAAATTAGATATTGATCTATAGTATGGAGATCATTTCCATGTTGGTTTATTTTACTTATCAAAGTTGGCCAAATAAATCTTTCTTTGTAAATCGAAGGTAGATATAATTGTTTTTCTCCATACAATGAGTTAATTTTTTTATCAAATTTAGGTTTTATCATTACATTATCCCCATTGTTTTGATGAAAAACCTAAAAACTTTAAAAAAAAATAATTTTTACAACATATTTCATTAATATTTCATCTTTATAATCAAACTTGCTTAACAGTTTTAAATATATTTACTTTTTTTATAAAGTTAGGACTACAAAAAAAGGTAATTATTACATTTTAAATTAAATTGTTCAAAATTCAGTAAAAACAAACAAAATAATATGAAAGATTAGTAAATGTAAATAAAATGTATTTATTAAATGTACTTTTAGAAGTTTATTAATGGGAACAATTGTTAGGTAATTAAACAAAGTTTTAATACCATTTTATTGGTTTTTGCTTTTAAAAATCTAATAACCTTATAATCATTGACGTGATGAATTGTATACAAGTTAGCAATGCTTCAATATGCTATTTTATAGGACACAATATAATATTACATACCATTAAATATGATATTGTATACGACACAGTATAATATTGTACACGATACAAGATAATATTGTACACGACACAATATAATATTGTACACGACACAATACATCACTTATTGTATACAACGCAGTATTATATTGTATACCATTCAATATGATATTGTATACAATATAATATAAAATTGTATACAATTCAAAACTGCATCAGAAGGAATCTATGTTAGTATAAAACGGCAACAAATTTAAAAAAAACTAAGCGTGTCAAAGGAAAAATTTGTGCGTTATAATTGAAAAATATACTAATAAGGATCAAGTATTCTTGTGTTGTATACATATACTTAATTAAAAAAATGCTAATAAGGATCAAGTATTCATTGTGTTGTATACATATACTTAATTAAAAAAATGCTAATAAGAATCAAGTATTCATTGTGTTGTATACATATACTTAATTAAAAAAATGCTAATAAGGATCAAGCATTCATTGTGTTGTATACATATACTTAATAAAACAAACACCTGGTTTCTTAAACATATATTTATGTATAATTATAGTTTCGAAAACAAGTTTCTAAAATCTGTAATTTTGTATATGCATATTTTGAACATATGTTACAGAAATTATATACTTCCAATTCTTAAGATTTTTGCATTTAAGCAACTTACGATGAGAGATCTTTGATAAGACAAACAAATACGAATTTGGTAAATAAAACAACCTGGACAAAACAGTAATAAACTTGGTTTACCTTCATGAAAATTAGATAGATTTGAAGTATGTATAGATAAAACTAAATAAACCTTTGATTTGTTATTTTACTATTTTACTCTTGTTCTTGATCGTGTTAGTCTATAGGAAGATTATAATGAATATAGTTAGTTTTTGAGGACATAAATTTGTTTACACATCATCAAAACTGATAGATCGAACAAAAGAAATAAAAATAAAAAATTCAGCTGATCATACCGCATAGTTCAAAGTTCAATGTAATTCGAAGCAAATAAAAAAACGTAATTCGACGCAAATAAAAAACGTAATTCGAAGAAATAAAGAAAAATTAATTTTCATAAATAAATAAAATCTTATTTAATTTTCAGAAATAAATTAAACCTAATGTTAATATTAAATTAAATTAAATTAAATTAAATTAAATTAAATAAATTAAACCTAATGTTAACATTAAATTAAATTAAATTAAATTAAATTAAACCTAATGTTAATGTGAACTGAGTAGGACGACATTTTACGAGATTGTCTTACTATACACTTAGAAATTGGATTCCATCTGCTTAGCTAAAAACGTAAAACCTTAATGCTGAATTTTTTTGCAATTTTGATTAGACTTAACAAAAATTTAGTTAATATCTAATGATAAATAAACAAATATGGTTTTATGATTGAATAAGAATATACAACACTTTTTGAATGATTAAGAATTTAACATTTTTAAACTAAATAAAATAAAATAAAGCAAAATAATACCTAGTGAAATAAAATAACTAAAGGAAACTAAATAAAACAGAGGCCAAACTAACAAAGTTAGTTAATCCAGCTATTAAAATAAAATAAAATAAAACAAAATAAAACAAAATAAAACAAAACAAAACAAAATAACAAATTAATAAAAACAAAAAAACAGTTCAACGCTAAATCCAATTCCTAAAGAAACCAATTAACTATTCTATAATTAATTGTTTGGTAATTTATATAATTTTAATTTTTCTATAATTATATGAATATCTTTTGGAAGGAAATACCGAAGCTTTTACTTATAATTCAGAAAATAGAGAGTCACAAATATGTATACTCTGAAAGGTACACCCTTCAAGTGGACAACCCACAGAATTAGGACAAAAGTAGTGTGATCATCCAATATTTTCGTTACCATGGAAACAGTCACCATGGAAACTACGCAACTCAGACTATATAGTAGACATGGCCAATCAAAAGTCTCAGAATGTTTGAGAAATTTAAAATTTTGAAAAGAACGCACTGTACTTCGTTTTACTTTATGTGAACTAAATAAAATCAAAACAAGTTATATCGAACTTAATGTAAGGTATTATATATACCTGTAAAATAATAAAGTTATTTACAAATCGGAAACAAAAAAATAAAAAATGAATTGAAAATAAATGTTTGGCAACCTCAGTTCAGACCGTATGTCGGTACAATCCATTGCTATAACAACGAGTTTGCCGATTAAGTAGCTAAGAGGTTAACATTTCTTTCTCCCGTAGACAAGATCACAAAACCTTTATCGACATTATGTCACACTCCAAAAGTGTACAGTCTCCCAAAAGTATACACACTCCATCTAATCAAACTTGAAGGCGGAGCAACACAATACAAAGGAAGACTAAACTATTCCTATCGCTCCTTCAGAGGAATCCCGAAGGACTCTCACAACCCACCCAGAGACCCGCCGCGCCTCCGGCCCCGGACCGACCCGGCTCTGCCGCAGGGCCGGGTGCCAGGCACGTGCAGCAAGTCACCGTAGGAGGAGGATCCGGCCTGTGGAAGGCTGCCGGACGAGGGCGAGCTCATTGACCGGGGCACACTGTCCGGCGGCCCCGACGTCGACGCTCCAGAGAAAGAGTGTCGGAGACCCACCGAGATGGAGTCCATCACCGTCAGACTCGCTGGCAAAAAATTGGCGTCAAAATAGAAAAATCAACTCAAAAAAATTCGTCAGACTCGAAAAAATTCACCACAAATAAAAAAATAACCGCGTCCATGAAAATAAAATTGACTTAATTTGCTTTTAACATAAATTAAACGTTTTTTTTTTAGTTGTGCATTAACAAAATTATTTTGTGGATGTTAGTATTTTTGGGTGATTTGGTTTCGTCTTATTTGGGAAGTTTTAGATCTTACCTTGACCTATGAAGACGATTGGTGACATTCAAAAAGGTATTTTTAATGAATTTGTATTTAAGTTAATTTAATTGTATTTTATATTTAATTTAATTGTATTTTATATTTAATTTATTGTATTTTATATTTAATTTAATTGTATTTTATATTTAATTTATTGTATTGTAGACACCAGACAATACTTTTTCGGGTATTAACCGTTTCACCCCTTAGTAAATACGTCATTACGACGCAAATACATTGCAATTAGTATTGAAATTTACTTTTACTGTGTGGGACATATAACCCAGCAAGAGTGAAAGGGCTAAGGAGTCAAGGAGATTTGGTGCAGGTTGCAAGAAATTATTTTTCATTGGAATTTTCAATTTTTTATTTTTAGTTGAAGTGAGATGTATACGAATGAAAATTTGTGTAAAAATAGAAACCTTAAAAGAACAACATTTAAGGTAACTCATTTTTTTTTGTTCATTTTTAAAAAATTGTTTGAAGAAATTAAAAAAACAAAATAGTTAGCCTAGTCAACAATATTGAAAATGGTTTCACAATTTTCATCTAACACCGGAAAGTATTGGTCTATGGAATCGTATATAATTTTATTAAAACTCAACTTAATTTTATAAGGGTAACGTCAAAAAAAATAGTGGAAATGAAATAACATAAATAAGGTAACGCGAGAATATTGTATTGGCCTAGAACATGTATAAATCAAGTAACATAGTTATCTATTAGTTTATAGTTTTCTTGTCATTTATAGTTCTCTATTGATGTTTAGTTATCTACTGGTATGCAGTAGTGCAACATATTCTCAGGGATTACAGGATGAAGATGTGTTAACTGGATTGAAGGCGGCATTTGAACCCGGGGTTCCGAGTGTTGACCCAACAAAGTTAGTACGCTTGTGGTTTTAAAATATTAAAATTTAATTTGAGCGTAGTTGAGGAAATTCTTTACTGGTTGAAGCCAACCCAAATATAAACATGGAGGCGAGTTTAAGAATATATTTTAGTGGAATAGTGTCGGTTGTTATGTTTGAAAGCAAACTAATATTACAATAAAATAATAATAGTGTGGAATTTTAGTGGATTTTTTTTTACAAAACATTAAAATTGTCTTGACAATATTATTATTTTATTAAGGTTTAATATGAAATTCAAAATATCAACAAATTAATTAAAAACAAAAGTTAATAAAAAGATACGGTTCAGGTTTCAACATTTTAACTTCGTACTGTTAGTCAATGTTTAGGGTGTAGTTTATCTTATTTTTAATTAGTATTTTATTTGGAAAATTATTTAATATTGAATTGAAAATTTTATGTTATCATGCACTTGGTTGTTCGTTAACCAACATATTAATCTTTTGAAATGGGTTACAAAAATGCGTTATACATTAACTTTTGGAAAATGATCATTATACATTGAAAAAAATAGCATATGAAAGGTGTTTAATGTATTTACAACATGTGCATTTATATTTCTTAAATGTTTATGTTTTTTATTTTCATATTTATAAATAGCAACCAATTATAGCTCCTTCTTTTGAAAACTGCAAACCTATACCTATGAATTAAAAAAACGATTAAAAATTATATTTAATTAAAATAACTCAAGAAGACATTTGAAATATAATTTTAAAACTATTCTTTAAATTAATATAAGATTTAAATGTATTTCAACATTTCAATATAGTAACATTTAGCTTGGCATAGCAAATATATTTTTCAATAAAAACATTAAAAACAAATATATGAAATATCAATATTTCATGAATAACAAAATTCTTTATTTTTAAGCTTTATAGTATTATGAAACAACTTATTCAATCTTGTAATTTATGTTTATATATTATTATAAAAATACTTATTTTTACAACAAATATTATATTCTGAAACAATTTTTTCCTCTTTTGGCATTTAAAAAAATTAAATACGATCAATGTGCCTAAAATAGTTGTATTCACCTGAAAAAATAAATAATATCTTGGACTGTTGGTGAGAGGTCAAGAAAGGGACACTCCTATAACTAGTTACAATCGTATGTGGTGTACACACGACTATAAGTATCTCTTTTTAAAACGCTAAAACATTTTAGAACAAGGCAATTTAAATATTATCTATTCATATCAGCCATCAAATAAATTAAGAATTTACTGAAAGAAATTGGAAAAAATTACCAAAACATCTAAGAAGGATCTCAACTCTATATTGCCTGAAAGGACGTCAAAGTCCTGTGTAATAAGGATTGTTTTTAATACGAAGCTCAACCTATTTTAGTCCTTATGGCAACACTCATTCATTAAAGGATTAAGCTTGAGTAACTCATGCGATGGAGTGGAGACCACAAACATTGGCAACATAACTGGACCAAGAGTGAGGAGTTCCTCAAGCATGTGTTGGAGGAGGACTCCCATCATCGTGGTGTGATCCGTTAAATTTGAAGGTGGAACTAAGCTCCGGCAACGCCTAACAAGAAATGACCAACATTTAAGGTAATTAATCACAAATAAATAAATAGAAGGCAATAAACAACTTTCAAATATCTTAGATTACGTGAGAAGCAGGTTATGTTGAGTTTTTAAAGGTTGTTTAGAGCTTTACATATGTTTATTTGAATTTGGATAACCCTAAATCTTATTACTTTTTGTTTGGTGTTGCGAGAATATAAACTCGCCTTTAAATTGAAATAATAACAATAGTTATATCACTAACGAAGGTGATCTCCCAAAGAAAAATTAAGAGATAGTTCAAGAATGCAATCTACATCAACCTTTTCAACTATTGAAATACGTATCAGATACTTCCAACTAAGAATGGAAATTCACTCACGTGACTATTAGGTTGTCATTTTGCGGACATAAATGCAAAGGAAGTTTTTTCATGTTTATGTCCGCAAAATTATATTCACAACTGGTTCATCGATACCTTTAAAAATATATCTTTCAAACCATCTTTTTTAATACCATTTGTAAAAACATAATTTTGAAGTTATGCTGCAAGTGCAAATATTTTTAATGAGTTTACTAAAAAAAGGTCCAAAATCTAAGCTTACCCGACGCTCCTTTAGCAATAGGAAAATAAGTAGAAGAACTTAGGTCTAAAATCAATTTGTATACAAAAAAGGTTTGCCTTTTCGTCCCTGAATAATTGTTTTTCTAAACACTAAGGTCCATTTTCAGGAGTTTTTTTGTGATTCTTGAATTGGTATTTATAATAGATACGATATTCAAGTGAATATCTAACCAAATTCAAATTTAAAATTTATGCTAAAGCTAAAGCTAAGCAATTGACTTGACAATGACGTCATAGACACATCGGATAACCTCGTGTAAACGTGCCTTAAATTACATTTACGGGAAGAACCTTTGTTGGTGGGAACAATTCTTGTCATCAGAGACGAAAGAAACCGAAGACCTTAAAAGTGTGCTTCCAAAATCAAGGAATGTGAGTTGGATACATGTCATTCGGACTACTCATAGTCTAGATTTTACAACTTTCGGATTTTAATAAATTGAGAAATCATCCAATAAATAAAGTCAAAATAATTTTTTTATGGTCTAGTTTTACTCAATTTATTAAAACCAGTTCAAGGTTTCAAAGTTCAAGATTTCTCTTTGTAAAAAGCTTGACAGATGATGACAAATTTAAATGTACATAAATGGCTTTCAATTTTGATTTGTTAAACATATTTTGTGAAGCTCACCAGATTTTATCATGTTAGAGTATCGAAATAAATTTACTTATTATAGTATATGTAATACTATTTATTTTTCTTTACTTGTTTTGGGTTTTAGATTTATTGTAAATCATAGCTTTAAAACTAAATTTTTTTTTAAATATTTTTGAACTTGAATTGCAATTCTTTAGAGATGCACCTCATTATGATTATAATTATTATTAATGAACACATTTTTTAAATAAATGTCGATTATTTTTTAGACCAATGATAACTTCAAGCTTTTGTAAAGTGAAACCGAAAAGGAAAGAGTGAACAGTTTTAGCTACCAACAGGTTGCAGAGAAAAACTGAAAATTAATAAGAGGTCAAAATATTTTTCCGTACCCAAAGCATTAATAAATGATTCCATTTTAAAGCTATTCAGCAAGAGCTTAAAACTTTCGAAGATGGTTCAGTAAAATTGGAGTTATGATAATTACATTTTCTCAACATTCACAAAAAGTGAAATAAAATCTAAAAACTTTACCACAGAGTCTCTCAAAAGTTTTAACTTCTCGCTTCAATCAGAATGTCTGAATAATTATTATTGTTTGCTCATATGACCACTATGCACCAAGAATCAACTGGAGAATAATAATGAAACAATAATAATAGAAACTTACTTTTTGACACGGAATGGTTACGTCCGATTTCCGCCAAACTTCGGATCAGAGGAAGCCTCGACATGTTCCCGTTTTCTTTGTGCTTCTGTTTTTCGTACAAATGTTTGTGCTTCCTCAGAAGAGCGTCTCTGAACTGAAAGGGAAAGGGTCAGTTGACATATGTTGAGGAAAGGAGACGAGGAAGGAGTCAGAATTGTAACGATGTTTGGAGATGCAGTTTTACAATGGTGTTGTTGCTGATATCAAAATACCAAACTAAGTTAAACTCAGTTCTCGATAGGACGTTATCAATTGTCCAATGCGAATCAAATGACTGGCTAACAAACCAGTTGGAAGCAAACAGTGTAATACATAATTTTATCATTGTAAATAAAAATTTTATTGTTCATACAATTCATTATTTTTTTAGCTACCAGCTTGGTCAACAATCACAGACCATCATTCACAATTCCAGCCAATCGCAAGCCACCATTTGCAATTCGAGCCATTCACAGTTCCAGCTAATCACAGACCATCATTCGCAACTCCAACCAATCACAGACCAGTATTCACAATTTCAGCCAATCACAAACCATCATTTGCAATTCGAGCCAATCACATACCATCATTTGCAATTCGAACCAATCACAGACCAGTATTCACAATTCCAGCCAATCACAAACCATCATTTGCAACTCGAACCAATCACAGACCAGCATTCATAATTTCAGCCAATTATAACAGCTCAGAATCTCAACCAATAAGAACTGACCTTCTCCTTGCTCTCAGCGGGCAGCGTGCCCGTGTTGACGAGGTTGTCGAGCAGCAGTGCGGCGATCTGGTCGAGGGAAGTGGCGTCCATGTCGAGGATGACGGTGCCGTTGAGCAGGAAAGATCGCAACTCGAACAGCGAATGCAGGGACAGGGTGGCCACGTGAGGCTTCGACCACCGCTCGCCACCCTCCTCCACGTCCTCCTCGAACTTCACCCACCTGCGGCGATATGGGAGGTTAGGGGGGTGAAATAGTGGGTTGGGGACATGGGAATTTAGTGAGGTTGGTAAAGGAGGGGAAATGGGGGGGTTGATGGTAGGGGTTTGATATAAAAAAGGAGATGGGGAAATTATGGTAGCGCCACTGTAGACTGCATACCTTTTTTGTGTTCTTTTGTTATGATGTTTAAGAGTTGTTAATGCGTCTATTTCTTGCTGTTTGTGTTGAAGATTTTTTTATGAATGTCATTTGTTAAATCTGTTGATGAAATATTAGTATGAATCGTCTGTTTTTTATGGTGTAACCTGGAAAGTTTTGACCACGTGACTTGTTACATATAATATATGAAGTTGATCAGGTAAATAGTATTAGTCACATTAGTGTGTATCATTTGTTTAAGTACTGAGTGGATTGACGAGGGTCATTGTGCAAATAAATAATGTATTACACCTTCGTGTGCTGTTTATGATTCACTTTTGTAGTGTCAAATTATTTTACAATTTTCAAAAGCTTGTCTTATAGGCTATAGGACATGTCAACAATCTTTATTAGTTTAACTTAAAAAAATTCATAGTAATAAAAGATTGGTTGATACTAAAATGCACAGAGTGTTAACAAAATGGTCACATTGACAGGGTTAGGATGGCGCTGGTTTGTTTGATTGGAAGAGTACATTTAGAGAGAACAATCAACAGAAGTAGAGTGAAAAAGTGTGTGTGGCTGACTTTGAAGCAGCAATAATAGGAAGGTAAACCCAACGTAAGAGCAGCAAGAATAGGAAGGTAAACCCAAAGTAAGAGCGGTCACCTGGCAGTCTCTTTCCACTCCAGTTCTCCTCCTTCCATTTCACAGAGAGTCTCCATTTCACTGAACAGAGGATGGCTGTCGTGGGCTCCATCGTCGTTTTCATCTTCGCCTAGGATGAACTGAACACGCTGGCTTGGAGGCGTGACTGAAAAAACAACAGTTTAGTCAAGATCTAACCAAGTTCTAGCCATTGTTTCGCCAACATTTAGACAATTGGTTTAGCCAACGCTTCAATTGATAGAGCCAATGATATATATAAATTTTCAAAAAAATTCAAGGTGGTTATTAATTTTTTTTGCATTATTTGCTACGTAATGGTAATTATTTATTTTTTATTTCATGTTCCAAAAAGTTGAGTTTAATGATACTGATTAATAGTTTAATTTAGACGTTTAGAATTGTTTTATTTTATCAAAAAAGGAACAATTATTTTAGAGAACGTAAGTTGAAAACTATTCCATAGTTAAGATACTTATTAACAGTTAGTATATAAAAAAAATAAGAAATAATGATATAAAAAGTGGAGATTGGAAAATTATTTATTTATTTTAAACAATTGCTAATTTTTGAAGTATTTACAATTAGGCCTTCGAGGCATGACTGGATTAAGGGTTGTTTTCAAAACAATCTTTAACATCTTGAACGTTTCTTGTAACACTTGTGATACATAAATCCAATGGATCATTCCATCTTATGTAACAACAGTTATACAAATAAAGTTTTTAATAAATATTTGTCTGTACAAGTTTATTAAAAACATTTGTATCACTGGTAGTATATAAGCTGGAATAAACGATTGGACTTATGTATATCACCGGTGTTACAAGAAACGGTTTAAAATGTAAGGTAATCTAGACCCTATGGGAACAACCAGACAGTCCTCAAAAACAACTTTTTTATATCATAAATTTATGTTTTTGGCTTAAAACAAAGTTTTTTGTTTAAATAGGCTTTATAATTACAATTAAATTTATATGTAGCACAATAGTGGCTTAATTTTTATAAGGTGTGCAAGTTTATAAAATAATTAAACTAAGTTTGAAATATTTAAGTTATTCACACATAAAATAAGTACAAAAAAAACACTTTGGTTGCAAAGTATCAATT
Organism: Archaeomysis grebnitzkii; assembly: GCA_031471125.1. Classification (NCBI taxonomy): domain Eukaryota; kingdom Metazoa; phylum Arthropoda; class Malacostraca; order Mysida; family Mysidae; genus Archaeomysis; species Archaeomysis grebnitzkii. The sequence goes on from JARUHE010106583.1 coordinate 20,970, forward strand.
TGTAGGCCCTAACTATTTAAAGTTATTTTCAGTAAATTAAATTTATGGATTACAAGAAAACAAGAAAACAACAAAAACATTCGAGATGGCAGTTATTCACACAATTTCACACACCAAAATTGAATACGATGACCAGTTAGCTATAATGAAAACACCAAATAGCTAACAAATTAGCTATACATTAGCTATAAATGACAACACACCAAATAGCTATAGATTAGTTAGGTATAGATGACAACACACCAGTTAGGTATAAATTTTAGTATACCAATTAGGTATAGTTTAGCTATAAGGTATAACAAACGAAATATTGAATACGCGACAGTTTCCTCCATGTTTGAGAAAATTTCATTTTTGGAGGAGGATTGTCATGTATGGTATCGTACATGTGTTTATGAACATGTGTACATGTGTACATGTGTTTATGAACATTATAAGGCTAAAAATGCTTGTAAGATCTAATTAACAAAATAATATAGAAGGAGAGTTCATTCTCTTCCTCAGAGTAGGAAGCCAATGTTTGTCTATTGTATATGCACTACCACGTCATGGAAAAAATGAAATATGTATATAAATATATATATATGTTAATATATAATATATGTTAATATATAATATATGTTAATATATAATATATGTTAATATAAAATATATGTTAATATATAATATATGTTAATATATATTGTATGTTTATATTTAATATATACAAATATATACATATTGTAGGTAGATAAAAGGGTGCGTTCTTTATAACAGTATTGTATTGTGATAACTGTGGCGTCAGAAACTATTAAAACAATGATTGTTTTGGTGTAAGTACGTGCGGTCAACATAATTAAGATTCTTAAGACTTTTGAAGAGTTTTGAAACAGTTTACCTAAATATAAATATTGCCTACATTTAACAACACAAATATTGCTTTATTTATTTTATGAGGATATGTTTACGAGTACAATACTGAACAGAGCAATTTGCCTGAGTTTTGATTATATACATTACATAGGCAAGTTTAAACATTCCTAAAAATAAACATTCACCATTATGTGATAGCTCATTTTTTGGTAACTTTGAAATATCATAAAACATATACCTGCTCCAAATTATGCGAAACTGCACTCTGTATTACTACTACAATCAAATATAACAAAGTGTTCAAGGCTTTTAAGAGTGTTAGTTCTGTTGACCATATGTTTTGTCTTCATTTTCCTGGCTGGGAAAATGTTAAAGATAATTTACAGAAGAAAGAATATTCAGGTACAGTTGACATATTAAGTCTTAAACAGATTAACTATTAACATATCAACTATTAATGTATTAACGTATTTACTATTAACGTATTAACTATTAACATATTAACTATTAACGTATTAACTATTAACATATTAACTATTAACAGATTAGCTATTAACATATTAGCTATTAACATATTAGCTATTAACATATTAACTATTAACAGATTAACTATTAACAGATTAGCTATTAACATATTAACTATTAACAGATTAACAGATTAATTATCGACATATTAACTATATTAGATACACTGAACTCGGTCAAAACAACTTTCTCAAAATAACAAAGATAAATAAAAAGTTCAACAGTTTTCGTGAGAAATCTAAAAAAAAATTTCATCAATGACGAGACTAGTCTATCCACAGCTGAGGATCATGCGAGGTAAGTGAAAAAGACAAACATAGGAACTGGTCAAAAGTAAATGAAAAATACAAAATGAAAAATGAAAAATGAAAAATGAAAAAATGAAAAATGAAAATGAAATGAAAATGAAAATGAAATGAAATGAAATGAAAATGAAAATGAAAAAAAATGAAAAATGAAAAATGAAAAATACAAACATAGGAACTGGTCAAAAATGTAGACGAGTTTTTTTTAGTTTCAGTACTTTAGCTTTTTTATTGTTTAATATTTATTATTTACATTTAGGTTTTCTTAAATTATTTATAAACAAGTGTTTAAAATTAAAAATTAAAAGTGTTAATAAGACAAAGCTAAAATTCAAAAACTTTACAATAATAAAAAAAACTAGTTTTGTTATACCACGAATAAGACTCCACGACAAACAATAAAAATATTATTGAAGAAAAGTAAAAAAAAATAAATATGTTGAAATAAATAAAAAATATCAAGTGCAACAATTTTATATTTTTCAATGAATTAAAATATAATTTAAGAACTTTTAATCATAAAACATTTATTTTTATATTTAGATTTGTCATAAACAAATTTGTATTTGTTTAACTTTTATATTAGAAAATATTAGAACAGAAACCTGAAACACCATTCACAAAAATGGGTAAATTTTAGTAAGTTGTAACACAGAGCAACTAAGAAACGTCAATAAATGCTAATTATGAGAAATTTCTTCAGCCAATCAATGAACTAGCCCTGGTGACGTCACGGTCACGTGACTGCCTCGAATATACTGGTTGGTTCGTGTGTCTGTTTATAGAAAAACGAACGAACGAACGAACCAACCAACATATTGGAAGCAATCACGTGACTGTGACGTCAACAGTGTCAATTCCTTGATTGGCTAAAGAAATTAATCACAATTAGCATTGATTGATGTGTCTTAATTGTAATACAAAAGATCGACTGAAATGTAAAAACATTAATTGCTTTAACTATTTCCAAAATTACTTTTTTAAAGTTACATAAAATGTTTTAAATATTTTTATCTGGGGATAAATATTTGAGATTTTATTTATTTACAAAACATATTTATTAGAATATTAAAAAAGAAAAATATAAGGAGTAATAAATATAGTAAAGGTTGATACAGATTATAAAGAATGATACAAATAGATAAAATATTATCAAGATAAATAAGGGATGATAAAGATAGATAGGGGATGATAAAGATAAATAAGGGATGATAAAGGTAGATAGGGGATGATAAAGATAGATAAGGGATAATAAAGGGATGTGAAAGATAAATAAGAGATGGTCAAGATAGATGATAAAGATAGACAAGGGTTGATAAAGATAAATAAGAGATGACAAAGATAGACCAGGGACGATCAAGATATATAAGATATGACAAATATAGTAATGGGTGTTGCAGATAGGCAAGGGGTGAAAAATATTATAAAGGACAATATACATATATAAGGTATTATTAAGATACGGTGTGAAAAGGATAGATAAGGGGTGAAAAAGATAGATAAGGGGTGAAAAAGATAGATAATGGGTGAAAAAGATAGATAATGGGTGAACAAGATAGATAATGGGTGAACAAGATAGATAATGGGTGAACAAGATAGATAATGGGTGAAAAAGATAGATAATGGGTGAAAAAGATAGATAATGGGTGAAAAAGATAGATAAGGGGTGAACAAGATAGATAAGGGGTGAACAAGATAGATAAGGGGTGAACAAGATAGATAAGGGGTG
>JARUHE010106584.1:0-14852 GCA_031471125.1 Archaeomysis grebnitzkii
GCTATTTGCCATTGTAGCTAATGTGCTGTATAATATTATATAATAAAAAAAAAAAAAAAAAAAATCTCGAAAAGAGATGAATGTGGTTTTCTTATCATTATGGGTTAAATTTTAATTTCAACTATATCTATACATACTGTATTTGTTACAGTTTCCCTTTGGGTTGAATTTTTATAAATTTTTTAAATAAACCCTGAAATTTATAAAAAAAAAATATCTTCAAGAAATAATTTGATATTAAAATTGGATAAAATTTATTATTTTCAGATTGTCGAGTATAGAGATGCAGAAGGTCATACTGGCTTACAGTATGTTGTCCAGGTTGCTTCTCATCTTTTGTCTCCAACTGCGGGAGAAAGCACAGCAGCATTCGTCGGTAAATTGATCACGGTGTTGATCAAGAAGACTGCAGATCACCTGGGCGACAGACTGGACCAGCTTTTACGAGCAGTCTTGAGCAAGTTGCAAGGAGCGGAGTCGATCATTGTCATCAAGAGCCTGGTGCTGGTTTATGCCCATCTCGTTCATTCTCAGTTGGATGGCGTTCTGACCTTCCTCTCAGGAGTACCGGGACCATCCGGCCAATCAGCTCTGGCTTTTGTATTGGCTCAGTGGTGTTCGAAACAACCAGTCTTTTATGGCTCCTATGAAAGGAAGGTCTTTGCAGTGGCACTGGCGAAACTCCTGGAACATGGCGTGACAACGAACGATTCCCGGCTTCAGGACATAGTTGTGCCGGGCGACCAGATATTCAATCCGGCAGAGCGGATACGGACACGCAGCTCCAAGCACGCGGAGCAGTGGACGGAAGTGCCGGTGTTGGTGAAGGTGTTCAAGCTGATCATTTACGAACTTTCAAACGCCATTGAGACCAGCATGGGAAAGGAGGACCTGAATGACTCCGATGAGGAGGAGGGCTGGGAGGACGACGAGAACCTCAACGGAGAAGACGGAGGACTCGACGGCCTCGTCGTACCCTCCGTCAACTTTCCAGTGTTTGACACCGACACTGTGGATGAAGAGGAAGACCCAGACAGTGTGAACGACCCACTCTACACCCTAGAGTTGCAGCATTATCTGACGACCTTCATTGGCACCTTCGCACAGCACCCTGCTTACCAGGTGTTTGTGCCGCACCTCAATCCACACGAGCGAGAGGTGCTGCAGGGCATCGGCATCCAATGTTGAATTTCAATTTTCTATTTTTGTTTTATCGAAACCAAATTATTATGCTTTTATTGCATTAACCGATAATAATTTTAATGATTGTAATGATATAAAGTTTATACATTTTTAATTAATTGTTTTAAGCTAGTATTTAAAGATTCATTTTAATAATTAATAATTTTCTGCAAACTAATATGAAATGAATATTTTCTCCAGATAGTCAAAGTGATTGAGAAGTTCAGAACTTAACCAATCTTTGAGCAAAAACCAAATAAATCCCTTTAGGGAACATTTAACTAATATAGTTTATGAAAATGTCAAAGGTAAAAGAAGATTGAAACTCGAAATAAATAATTGTGCAATATATTTGCAAAACTTATTCTGTGATTTAATTAAGATGGTTTTAAGAAATACTTTGCAGCCCTGCTAGGGCGAGATACGCGACTAAGGCTGTCCTATTTCTCCATTTGAGGACGTGTTGATTAGATTTTAAAAACTCCTTATAGACTCGGAGGGTCTTTTTTGCTGCAACCCGTCTGTCGTTACCTTCTCTTTCAGTACTTGTTAGGTCTTAAATTTTGTTTACATAGGCAGTGCTTTGCTTTGGTTTCACGGCACTGTTTCTCTAGGTAGTTAAATTTATTTCTTGTTATCTTTTAAATAATTTATTCATTGAAATAAAATTCTATTGGCAGATGCTCACAGGGCGTTGCTTCAGCTGCCGTTCTAGTGATTACTCCAATAGAATTACTATTGGAGAACACTGTTGACAGCAGCTGAAGCAACGTCCTGGATGCTCATAACAATGATAGACATAAAATGTAAATATATTATTTAAGGAATTTAGTAAATTGTTACAAAAATACATTTGAATTCTTTATATCTATACTTATGAATTTCAAACCTAATGCTGAATAATCACTCGATTCGAGCATAATTCTTCATTCAAGGCAAAGTAATAAAAGTATGTTTCTGGGAATATAAGTTCCATATAATCAGGTGTTAATTATGATTAACGTTTTATCTTTAGTACTAAAATAATTAGATCGGTGAATCTACATTAAACTGTTTTTTTTGTCAAATAGTTGGGGACATTTGTGGTATAGTAACTTGATTAAAATTTGAATTTCAATGTTAAAAATCTGGTTAAAAAGTAAGCAATTACTGACTGTAAACCTCGATTATTTAGTTTGTACATTTTTTGTTTTGTTTTTAAATATGAAATATGTATTTGTTACAATTTTTTTAACTTTTATATTTACTTGAATATATCTTTAGACCTATGTAATACATTGAGTTCTTCTGTAATTTTTGTTCAGCATCCCTAACGAAGCTCTCCATGGGCGTAGCGTTTTTGTCATTGTTGGCGTTGAACAATAGAATGCTTATACCCTCAAAACATATATTTTAATATATTAATTACTACTTTATTTTATTACATTTTAATTATATTTTTTCATTGAATTAACTTAGAATTTTTCTTTAACAGTTTGGATTGGAAATGAAATACATACAGTTAGTCTCTAAGGTGAATTTTTGATTGAAAGATGTTTTTCCATTTTGCAAAACCCTATTCGATTGACGTTTCTTATATGGAGACATCAATTTTTTTAAAGTTACTGACTTGTCGCAATATATTTAAGTCATTCAGTGTGTCATAACAGCAGCCCTGCTAGTTTGTTGCTATAATGATGTTTTTTTCATTTCATTAGGCAGTCCGCCTTTTAATTCGGTTTTAATCTGACTCCTAGTTCTGTGTTTAATAATGATTACCAAATGAAAATATTATTTGAATAGAAATGTTTTACCTCTTCTCTTTAATCCTTCTGTTGTGAAAATTAAAAGATTCTTGCTTAACAAGATAGGACGATCTTTCATTACATTGCTTTCCATTCCAACCTTCCTCTGTAACAACTTTGAATCATTCATCATTCTACTCCATGTCCATTTTTTGCTAAGATTATTTTTCCAATAAGTCCTATGAAATTTACAACAATTTTTTCTTGCTCAAATCCTCCGTAGTAAAAAATTCACATTATTCATTTCATTTCTTTGGTCATTCTAGTAGGACAAAAATTAATAAAATTTGCTTGAAAAATAGCCTTGATCTCAAACGTGTGGATTATTTAAAAAGTATAAAAATCATTAGCACATGCAACCTATTGTAACTTAAATCTGTTTCAATGACTTAGTTATTTGCACATAAATAAAGAAGGTTTCTATTTCCTTTATAAATAGTACATTTTAAAACTAGTTAAATTTATAACAAATTATGAGCTATTAGCTTTACTATTATAATGAATAATAAATGTAGGTTATTATTTGCACTTGTTGAAGTTGTAGAACTGTCACTCAATAAATTATAGTGTTCATTTTAATGTACAAAGCTAAAAATACTTAAATGGTTTAATACTTTTAATTAGTAAAATATTTCCAACAGTCGTTAGAAATAAGAATTATTAGACAGTGAAATTTGATAATACTGTCGTTCTGAAGACTAGGAAACATGGTTTGGCAATAAAAATAATCTATTCTAAATTTTTTCAATAAAATAAACCAATAAATGATTGCATTAGATGTTAGAATTATAAAGTATTGGTACATACTGAATGATCAAGTTACCTAAAAACTATGTATGTTAATGACCCCAGTAAGGTGTATTTTTTATGTCGTGATAGTTTTTCTCAAGTTATAAAAATTTGCTTATAGGCTGGTCATTAAATTGAGAACATATTTTTCAGTGGAACTCCTTCAACCCATAAATATTGGTAATCTTGTTTTCCTCCATTAATGCCAATAAATACAAAGCTATGCACTTTGAATTGGAACTTGCTTTGAATGCAGGTATTAGCCATAAATATTGTCGTACAAACATCGCAAGGTGGTTGCCATATTTTTACTTGGCTACTCTGACTTCCTAGTTATGTTTAGATGAATTAGAAAGCTGAAAAGCATACTAATCATAGATAAATAAAAATTTGCCAGAACACAGCGCTGAATAGCATAAATTGGCTCCAGTGCTGTATAATACCTATAATAATAATAATAATTACTTGGCTTTAATTTAACAAACACTTCGGACTACAATTTTATTCATTTTTAAATGTTCCATAGATTTTGGTTCAATGTTTTCATTATATCGTGATTTTTTTCCAAATTTTAGTTTTGCATAGTTAATAAAGATATTGAAATATTTATTAAGTTTCGTGTAAACTTTAGTTTCTTAGGAAAAATAGGAAATTATATTTTGAAACAGCTAAATAAATTACTTTATTTATACTTTTAAGGAAAAATTATAAATGTTAATGCATTGAAATGTCTATTAAAAAGTCCTTGCTTTGTTTAAATGTGATAATAGTTCTTAATAAAATGTTATTTTCAATATTATAATATAAATAAAAAAGTGCCTTTATCAACTAACTGTAAATTTCTTATGATTTTAGTTTCACATTTGGCAATTTTATAATTAAAGATAAATCTGAAATTCACCTTTTCTAGTCTTATGTACAGTTGATTATTCAACATTTAAATATACAGCAGTTTGTAATAACTAAAGTGAATGAAATCTCAAAATCTGTTGGTTATAAAAATGTTTTTATCAATGAATATGCCAAAGTTATTTTGTGTGTTTTTTTCAAGGTGCAAAGATCACCGAAATATGGTAATGTTTAGTATTTTTGTGTTAAAGTTTTGCATTTCATGAAAGGCTAGGCACTTTGTAATTACCAATAACTTGTGCTGTGCAGTTTGATATTTAATTTGATAAAAATATATAATTATCCCTTTTGTTGTACTATTCCTATGGTGTTTATCCAATTTAAAGTTGTAATGAACTTAGCAAAACCATACTAGCTTTAATCTATGAATTGTTTGTATTTATGATGAAGGCGTTTTTATGTTATTTACAGCTTGTTTCTAAAGTATTTACAATATATAGTGTTCATGTGCCTTTGGGTAATTATAAATATTGATTTTTAGTCTTCGGAATACCATTTCTGGTCAAGAAAGGGATTTGTGAAGACGTTTTGCAAATAATTTGAGCAGCTAAACTAATAAACGTTAAAATATTCATTTTCTTTTTAAAGTTTTGATTGTTAAAATACGAAATAATGATGGGTGCTATGCTTGTTATACATTAGCACAAATGTCGAATAAAATTTCAATTAGTAGAAGTATAAGTAAAATATAACAAAATCCAAGTTAATAAGAGATTACTATTTGTTACTATTATTTTTAATATCTTCTGTGTTAGTAAGTCTTGTGTACATATTTACAACTCTCTAAATTAAATTGGTAGATTCTTAATATATAATGGTGGTATAAATATAGTATAGACTATTTTTGTAAATAATTTACTTTTATAAGTTAATGTCTATAGTTTGTACATTTGTTCATATGCCATTTAATCTTCTAGTTGGCATTACTATTATTAAAAGGGCTTGAAACTTTTATATTTTTGTATATGTTTAACTTTTCATAGAAATCAATTTATGGAAATTTCCTTTAATAAAGACATTATGCTTTTTACAAATGTGTTTCAACCTTTTGAAGAATGATAAACTACATTAAACCTGATATTATAAAATATAATATAGAACTACAAGGGTGTAAAACTTGTCGGTATATAGTTTTAAATATTTGAAAAAACATCACGTTCCACTTGCACAAACACTCCTGTTATACAGACGGGCCCAAAATAGAAAGTAAAGTAGGATTTGCAGAAGTGTTTAAGGGTTCACTACACAAGGAATCCAGCGTTTACACTGATGAACTAACCACAATAGGAATTGCATTAAAAGAAAGACTCGAGATCATGGGTGCTCTATACTGATTCGATCAACTCATTGAATTGTACAATGGATTCGACCGTCTATCATGCCCCTCAAGAAAAATACGTACGCGTATTATACACCTGGACTACATTAACGTGTTTTATCCACAAAAACACTTATGTACGTATTTTTTTGGACATGCACCAAACGATCACATATTTTGTGATGAAAACGCAATGTAAGTATTGTTTTTTTGCAACGTACATTTTATACGCGTATGTACGTACAATGTTTTTTCTGGGAGGGCATGTGCTGAGTACCCTCCGGGTGCAGTGCTGGGCATTGGCCCCTTTATTTATATAATCAATCTATCTGGGTGGGTGTGCAACATACCAAACAGACAATTTTTATCAAGTACCTAGTCGTGTAGACGTATGTAGCAATGAAATTGCAAATTCTGAAGCTAAGCTAGTGTAATGGGGTAAGCCTTTGATTCTTGGCTTTGGGTTCTTTGGGGCCTCTTAAAGATTGAATAGAAAGTTTGTTATACAATTTTATTCAAAAAATGTTTTCTAAGAGTTTACAGGTTTTTAAATAATAATTAACAAATTGATTTGTTGAAGTTTGGTTAGAGGTTTTGTTCAACAAGCTTGAAGTCTTCATTTACTAAATAACAAATTTTAGTAAAGAAGAAAAGCTCAACCGAGATGTCCCACAACTTTTTTGTGAAGAAAATCAATGAAGGAAGTTTTAAGCTAATTAAGCTTTAAAAAATCATTTTGTTATTTATCAAAATTTGTTAACCGTTATAAAAATTATATATTTTTTGAATAAAATTGCCTAAAAAGCTTCTATCAATCAATAAGAGGTCCCAAAGAACCCAAAATCAATGGCTTACCCCGTTACAATGGAGCCCACCGTAAAGCCTCTATTATTGATTGAATTTGTAGACAAGAATATTTCTTCAGAGAGGACGCCAAAGAAGAGAATTCATTGATCGACGGTTCTTTAGAGGAGAATGAAACACCCTCAAGACTTGAAGATGATCAACTCATCCTGCCCTGCTGCAGATTACAGGCTCTAACTCCAATACGATGTTAACCAAGTGAAGACATCCCTACCAAGAAACATGGGGAAGTCAAGAGCCCGTGTCCTGAACTTATAAAGCCGCCACCCGAATGAGCCTTCATACTCTTGATCTTCTGTGTGTGAATCTCCACAACCTGAATTAAACTTGATGATTTTTCTTCAACGCGTTCTTTCGTTTATCTGGCGGTTAGCCTACAATGAACAAGTTTTCCTCAAGGCAAGCAAAATGCACACTAAGTCGTACCTTTATCTATGATGTAACTCCTTGAGTTTCATCTTGTAACGGTAGCGCCTTTGTGAGCCAAGTTATTGTAAAAAAGTTTTTCAAACACACAGAATGCAGTGAAACTTCAAAAAAGTATAAATTATAATCTTAAATGAACTGAAGGAATCTAGAATCAACTTGCATTGAGAATGATTCCACGTCTCCAGATAGCTTGCATCCGAAACCGAGCCATAAGTCGCGATCTCGACCGCCTTTTTTTCGTTTTCGATTAAGTTTTTCGTTTTAAAAATGTATCACAAATTGTCAAATCGTATCGTGTGGGTTAAAAACATACATATTTCTCTTTAACATTGATTCAATGAAAATCATACCACATTGATAAAGTATTGTTTTTGTTTTAATATTTAGGCTATTATAGGTAATGAAAAATAATAAATAAGAACTTTAAACGATAAAAAAAATTAGGCTAGGCTATGTCACTCTACACTTACGGCGTAGATCGATCATGATATCATTCTAGGCTACATATATTTTTATAACAAATATGTTTGTTAATGTATTTGTAAAAAATGTTATCTTTAATAATAAATTATATTTACCAAGAATATAAAGACATGATATTTTAAATCCAAACCAGGCTAATGTTTTAAATAATAATGGTAAATTTAACTAAAAAGTAGTTAGCAGACATTAACATTTATACAGTCTTTATGAAGTTATTTAATAGATATTTGTTTAAAAAATTACTTTGCAAAAAGTTTTAATACAATGAAATAAGTTCAGCTCTATATTTAAAAAAAAACAATACACTAATATGATAATTATAACATTTTACATACACCTAAATAGGAATTCCATTTGAATCCGATCAAAGATTGACATTTGAGTTTCTGATGACTGACCGCACAGCATGGTGTATTTTGAGCTCATTTTTTCGCATCAATCGTCAAATGAAAATTGGAGATAAACCCAAAAAGCCCTCATTTTGAAAAAATGGAAAATTGAAAAAAAAAAATTGTAAATAGTTATTTTCGAATTTAGAGATTTTTGAGTCATGGCAATACTTATGGTTTGAACATCTTACATTACATCCGAACAGACTAGGCAATAGTTAAACGAAATTTTACTGCATGCCCTCATTGCCTTCTAAAAAATATTTCTGCTCCAAATTTAATTGGTTCTAGACCCAATTATTACAAATATAGGTCATATGTAACTAGCAGTACCATTTTTTTAAAAAAATATTTATTGTTTTAGTCTTTTTTTTTTAAGGAAATAACTTGAAAAATGTTTTTTGTATGCCCTCATTGCCTTTTAAAAAATATTTCTGTTCTCAATTATTACCAATATATGTCATATGTAACTAGCAGTACGAATTTTTTTCAAATTATTTATTGTTTTGGTCTCTTTTTAAGGAAATAACTTGAAATTTTTTTTTCTGTTCTCATTGCCTTTTAAAAAATGTTTCTGTTCCCAATTTAATTAGTTCTAGACCCAATTGTTACTAATATAGGTCATATGTAACTAGCAGTACGATTTTTTTTTAAATTATTGTTTTAGGCTTTTTATTTGAAGAAAATAACTTGAAAAAAAATATTTGTATGCCCTCATTGCCTTTTATAAAATGTTTCTGTTCCCAATTTAATTGGTTCTAGACCCAATTATTACCAATATAGGTCATGTGTAACTAGCAGTACCAATTTTTTTAAAAATTAATTATTGTCTTAACCTTTTTTCTTAAGGAAATACTTGATTTTTTTTTGTATGCCCTCATTGCCTTTTAAAAATATTTCTGTTCCTAATTTAATTGATTCTAGACCCAATTATTACAAATATAGGTCATATCTAACTGGCAGCATCAAATATTTTTTAATTATTTATTATTTTAGTCTTTTTTTTGAAGGAAATAACTTGAAAAATATTTTTTTCTGCACTCATTGCCTTTTTAAAAATGTTTCTGTTCCCAATTTAATTGGTTTTAGACCCAATTAATACCAACATAGGTCATATCTAACTGGCAGCATCAATTATTTTTTAATTATTTATTATTTTAGTCTTTTTTGAAGGAAATAACTTGAAAAAAAAATTTGTATACACTTTTTGTCTTTTTAAAAATGTTTCTGTTCCCAATGCAAATGGTTTTAGATCCAATATAGATCATATCTAATTGGCAGCATCAATTATTTTTTAATTTTTAATTGTTTGTCTTTTGTTTTGAAGGAAACAACTTGAAAAATATTTTTTTTCTGCCCTCATTGCCTTTTTAAAAATGTTTCTGTTCCCAATTTAAATGGTTTTAGACCCAATTATTACCAATATAGGTCATATCTAACTGGCAGCATCAATTATTTTTTAATTATTTATTCTTTTAGTATTTTTTTGAAGGAAATAACTTAAAAAAAAATGTTGTATGCCCTCGTTGTCTTTTTAAAAATGTTTCTGTTCCCAATTTAAATGGGTTTAGACCCAATATAGATCATATCTAACTGGCAGCAACTCTTATTTTTTAATTATTAATTGTTTTAGTCTTTTTTTTCAAAGCAAATAACTTGAAAAAAAATTATTTCTGCTCTCATTGCCTTTTTAAAAATGTTTCTGTTCCCAATGTAGTTGATTTTAGACCCAATTAATATCAATATTGGTCATATTTAACTAGCAGTACCAATTATTTATGAAATATTTTTATTTTAACCTTGTTTTTTTGAAAGAAAAGACTTGTAAAAAATGTATTTTCGTGCCCTCATAATATTATTTGACTTTTTTAAACTATTTTCGTTACTAGTTAAATAATTTAAGCCCCAATTATTATTAATATAGGTCATATCTAATTGACAGTACTAATTTTTTATGAATTATTTTTTATTTTAACCTGTTTTTTTTGAAAAAAAGACTTGTAAAAAATTTATTTTCATGCCCTCATAACATTGTTTGACTTCTTAAAACTATTATTATTAATATAGGTCATATTTGACTGACAGTACTAATCTAACTGACAGTAAGTCTGAGCACTTTCGCATCAAAGATTCTTTATCTGAAATATTTTCAAAGAATTAAATTTATAAATTTCAAAATAAGGTTGATAGCTCAAGATACAAATGTTTAAAAATAATTATAAATATTGTTTTTTCTATAGGTTGCCAAAAAAACGAATCCAACAATAAAATAGACTTTAATCTGAAATTTTCGAAATTTTTTAGCAACCTTCGTGGCTTAAATTTTGTTTTCATTTCATTCCATGATTGTACAGAATCAATGCTGTTCATACTCCTATCTACCGTGCCTGCTCTATTTTCAAAGTATGCCATATTGTAGAACAAATTTGAATGTATTAACATTTTTAAACCATTATTCCGAACATCGCGTACCTATATAAAAATATCAAGACAGCTTTAAGAAACAAATCAGTTGTATAAAATGTCCTACATGGGCGATTAAAACTGAGATTGAAATAATAACATATTTTATCTTCAGGCAATTTTTATATCATATGACAAAAACTTAAAAATATGTAATCTTTTTTGTCATAACGATCGACTTGTCACTCAGCTTAAATCTTGTTTATTTGTATTTGTGTGGAACGTGTAATGGATCTTGCATAGGCTCTACGAGCCGACATGTTGAAACGATAATTTTAGAGAATTTTGGTGTGTTCAGTCGTACTTTCAAACCACTTTAAAAATTGAAATCCATTTTCAATCCATTCTCACATGGAAATTTATAATTATCCTACATTAAAGAACAACTTTAAAATAGTAAACTACTCCAAAAGACATCTGAATGGTACCATTTTTACATATTATAATATCAAACTCTAATTTAAACAATAATGATTCACCTAAATATTCCTCTAAAAATCTTTTAGATTTACCTTCAGTACTTAATCTTTGTATTATTTTTCCGTCGTTTTCGTCTGCATCTGGAAATCATTTGATAGCAAGTTTTCTTGAGCATTTTTATTTTTAAAAACCTACACTTAAAAACCAAGTTTCTTAACTTTGAAATTTCTTAGCTAAGGCTTAAAGTGTTTTTTTTTAGAAATAACAAAAAAAACTAGTTGAATGATCGTTTTTTATAATGACCATCCAACCAATATTACCACAAACAAGTACGAGTAAATGATATGCATTAAAAGCTGTATCTGTGTATTCAAATTATATCTAGAATGAAATTATGGCAAAGTTCACAAAATCATAAAAATGTCTATTATTTAAAGAAATACAAATTCTAGGAAAAATACCCTTAGACCATTTCACCTTAAATCTCCCGTTCTTCCATTTATTATAAATAAACTTTTCTCTAACCCTTCAAAAAAAACCTCGGTAAACTATGAATTTGATGAAATAATGGGAAAGTTCACAAAGTCATAAAAATGTCTATTATTTAAATTTTAAAGAAATCTAAATCTTAGAAAAAAAACATAAGGTAAGATATTTCACATTAAATTTTCAGTTCTTCCATGTGTTTTAAATAAGATTTTTTCTCCAAATCTTCAAACAAAAATCTCGGTTAACCATGAATTTTATTAAATCATGGCAGAGGTCACAAAATCATAAAAATGTATGATTTTAAAAAATATAAATTTGATGAAAAAACACCCCTAGGCATTCCACAATAAATCTCCAGTTCTCTAATTTGTTTTAAATAAACTTTTCTCTTAACCTTCAAATAAAAAAATAATGGTTAACCACGAATTTGATGAAATAATGGCAGAGTTCACAAAGTCATAAAAATGTATGTTATTTAAAGAAACATAAATTTTAGGAAAAAACACTCTTGGGCGTTCCACCTTGAATGTCCAGTTCTTTCATCTGTTGTAAATAATTTTTTTTCTTCACCTTCAAATAAAAATCTCTGTAAATCATGAATTGATAAAATAATGGCTGAGCTCACAAAGTCATAAAAACGTTTATTATTTAAAGAAATAAAATTTTCAGGAAAAAGTACCTCTTTGGCATTCCACTTTAAATCTCCAGTTTTTAATTTTGTTGTCAATAAACTTTTCTCTAAACCTTAAAATAAAAATCTCCGTTAATCATGAATTTAATGATAAAATGACAGAGTTCACAAAATACCTTATAAAAAGTATATTTGATTAAATAATTACACATCACAAATTATCCACCGCCTCAACAACAACAACAAAAATCAGAGGTCAGTTATAGAAGATGGCATTTCAGACACAGCTTAATAATATTTTCAATTCCAATATTTCAAATTCAATATTTATCGAATTATAGCCAAAAAATAGAATGTTTGATTACTTCACGCGAGATTGCTCGTCATCTATGGATAATTTTAATTGAATTAATTATTTTTATTAAAGTTGTATCACTATTTTAATATCTTATTGTGACCGGTTAAAAACACATTCATATTCAATCAAAATCGTACCACATTGGTAAAAACTTGTTTTTGTGATAATATTTGGGCTATTATAGGTAATGCTAAATGAGATAATATAAATGAGAACGTTAAATACTAAAAATAATAAATGGCACGCTGTAGCTTAGATCAGGGTTTCTAAACAGCTTTTACCCTTCCGCCCTCTTTACATTATATTTTTAAATAATAAGATTTTCGTCCACAAACATAAACCTGAACTGAAAGAAGATTTATTAACTTTTGAATAAATAAATAAATAACTGTTGAATAAATAAAACGAGACGATGTTATGTCTAATTTGTATAATACACAAGCAAAGGTCCCCTCTGACATTTAAATCAATTTTTTTCTTTGTGAGAACATGATTGACAACATTAAACCAACTTTCAACCAAGTATGAAGTGGCTATGAGTAGTGATGAAATTATGTCCAAAGATTTGAATAGAGTTTGGGTTCTTTTATTCTTTTGCTCTAGTTGTTAGAAATTACAGAGCCATGTTTATTAAGGAAAACCAACCTAATCTTAACATACAAAATATCCGATTAGGTGGCATTCTTGAGCTCTTCCCACCATTAGTGTATTAATTTATAATAACTATTCTTTATTGTAGCAACATTACCTTTATTTTAATTTATTTATATCTGTTAACCATTCTATTAATATAACTTCCCTTGTGGACATGCTAGATGACTAACGAAACTAGTTAAGAAAAAAATAAATAATAAAAATGACGTTTGTCAACCTTATTTTTAACTTGCCTAATAATCAAAAAGAGTTATTAAGAAAACTTGACAAGGCCAAAAGAAAATTAATGAATTGCAAATATGCAATAACATTTAACAAAACGTATCTCCGCGATACTCAAACATATATATATGTATGAAGTGCATAGTCAGCCTGGAAGGGAGTTTGAAAGAGATCCACCTACGTGATTTACCATCATCGAATTATAGATAAGTTTTTTTGTGAGGCTTTTCGATGTTCATGGTCGATATTCTCTATTTCGAGTGATGGTGAATGGGTTGCTTTGAAACTCCTTTCTCAGCCTGCGTTGCACTTTAATTGAGTCCATATCACTTTGTCGAAATTGGTTTCTCATAAATGTCATTTTAGCGAATTGAATCTAACGAAATGTATTTCTCAGAACCTGCTTCCTCGGAAATTGACATTTCAGAAATGTTTTTCTCAGAACTTGCTTTCTCAGAAATATCGTTCTAGCGAATTGTTTTCTGCCAATTATAGATTTGGCGAAATATAATTTTAGTGAAATTGCATTTCTAGAAATGTTCGGTAAATGTATATTTCAAAGAACCCAATTCGTTAAAGTAATATTTCTAAGATACCAATTCGCTAAAATAATATTTCGGAGAAAACAGTTTGCTAAAATGATATTTCTGAAGATGCAGCCGCGTGGTGTGGTGATCAATGATTTTGGATATTTGAACGCCGTGTAAATTAACGTTATCTCGTCCAACTTTTTCTTTGTTCAATCAACTTTTCTTGATTGAATCCATTTAAGGTGATTAAATGTTGTGCCTTTTGATAGAATCAAAAAAGTTGGATATGATCACGTATTAACATAAAGCTGTTATGATATTTTTTTTATTGTATTGCCAAGAAGGATCAGTGAAATCATGTTTATATGTTTTGAACGACTTGATTTTTTACGGTAATACTATAACAGTGTTTCTATGGACATATTGAATAAATAATAAAGTTAATTGTTTAAATGACAAACAAAAATTAAATAAACTGGACAAAACAATAAAATGTTTAAGTTTAACAAAAAATAAGTTGTTTTAATTTGCAGACGAATTTTTAGCAGCCATTTTTAACAAAACGCATTTATAATTAATGCTATAACAATGTTTTTATCGACATATTGAATAAATAAAAAAGTTAATAAATTAAATGACAAATAAAACTAAATAAATTGAAGAAAAAAATAGAATGCAAAGTTAAACAAAAAAAATTTTTTTTGTACCAGCTGATGAATTCTCAGCGGCCATTTTCGACAGAGCATTTCTGAGATTGACATTTTGCTAAAATGTGTATTTCTGGAAAACAAATTCGCCAAACTGATATTTCTAAGAAAACAATTCACCAAAATTATATTTCGAAGAAAGCAGATTTATATTTCTATAAATACAATATTTAATATTTCTAATTTCTAATATAGTAATTTCTAACACAAACACACACACACACGCATATA